>JAPKLW010000130.1:588175-637685 GCA_026898455.1 Plectranthus barbatus | reverse complement strand
TGTGGTGGTTTTGGCGGAGCTGCAGGGCCGCCAGGTGGTGATTTTGGTGGGTAAGAAGGTGTAGCTGGCTTCGGCGGCTTTGAAGGAACACTGGGTTTTGGTGATGGTGACGGCGGATAATGTGATGAGCCTGGTGGCGATTTTGGCGGAGCTGCTGGGCCGCCAGGCGGTGATTTTGGTGGGTAAGAAGGTGTTTCCGGCTTTGGTGGTGGTGGCGGGTAATGTGATGAGCCAGGTGGCGATTTTGGCGGAGCCGCCGGGCCGCCCGGTGGTGTATTTGGTGAGTAAGGTGTTTCCTGCTTTGGCGGCGGTGGAGGACAGTTTGATGAGCCTGGTGGCGTATTTGGTGGATAATGAGGTGTTTCTGGCGTGGGAGGCTTTGCCGGAACGCTGGGTTTCGGTGACGGCGACGGTGGGTGATGATGATGATGATGATGATGATGTGATGGTGGTGGATGAGATGGTGTTACTGGGGATGGCGGGGCTTTCGGTGGAGCCGCCGAGCCACCTGGTGGTGTTTTTGGTGGATATGTTGGTTTCTCAGGCGGATGAACGGTTGTTGGTGGTGGAGGTGGGGTGTGCGGTGGCTTTACAGGGACAGTAGGCTTTGGTGCCGGAGCTGGTGGGTGGTATGTTGGCCCTGATGGTGGTGTTGGTGGTGCGGAGGGCTTATGATGATGGTGGTGGTGGTGGTGGTGATGATGAGATGGCGCCGGAGAAGTGGCGGGAGGTGGTTTGTGGTGGCCACCTGGAGAATGCTGAGGTGGAGGTGGTAGCGGGGGAGGAGTGTGCTGGTTGCAACCACAAGCAGCTGGTGGTGGCGGCGGCGGTGGAGGGGGAGGAGATGGCATCGGAGGAGGAGGAGGACTGCATGGAGGAAGAGACGGATGAGACGGCGGTGGTGGTGGTGGAGAGGAGTATGGAAAGTTCACCTTACTCATAGTTTTGAGAGAAGGCATTGTGTTTCTTTTCTTCTTTTTTTGCCTTGATTGGGTTTCTGTCTGCTCATTTATAATACACACATTCCACCACGCTTCTTATTATTAGCATGTTTTAATAAAAAGTTTATACTAATAAAAATAATAATAAATCCAAATAATTCTTTATCTATATAAACTCGACATCGTTTTTCAAATCTATGTTTAACTTATTTAGAAATTGCCATAAATTTAGACAATCACCAGTTCATATTTTGCATGCATTAATCAAAAGTTTATACCCAAAAAAGAATTATAATAATAAATCCAACTAATTCTTTATCTATGTAAATTCGAAATCATTTTTCAGTTTATTCTAACTTATTTGGAAATTGCCTTAATATTTAGACAATCTTGTCATCCATAAGAGTTATATATTTTAAAATATTTTATGTTAATGCATTTTCAAGATTTTGTTTAAATATACACAAATCTTAGAGAAAGAAAACCCAATTATTTCCACCAAATTTTACATCTATTTTAGTTAGTTATCGATTGGTGGCTTTACCCTTGATTTTGGCATAGAAGTTCAATAAATGAATGACAGCTAAAAAAGAACCAGAATTACACTATTTTTTTTAATGATGTGATTCTAACTTTGACAACACATGGAAAAACTAGGAATAATTAAAAAATTGCAAGGCCCTACGATGGCACGCTGGGGCTGCGCCTTTCAAAAAAGGAATTACTACTATAATTTAAATACTCAATTTTATTATAATTATTATAAAAGCAATAGCAAATGATGACTGTCACAATAAATCAGAATATTGTATTAAACAGTTTATTTTATTTCAAATTTGTCATGAAAATTGAAATACTCCACTTCATAAAAATAAAATTGTGTGTTCAAACTTTGATTCATTTCAATTGAATCATTGAACTCTCACTGTACAGAAACTAAATCTTCAAATTTTATTTTATTTTATTATTTGACCAGTACTCAAAATTTGATAAAATTATAAATTCTAACTATATCTGATATATCTTTTAAATCCAAAATTAACATGTAATCCAAAGTTCAAAGTATTTAATCAAATTGAATCAGAATTCAGAAGTGATAAAAAGTTACCGTTATACAATTTTTTTTTAATCAAGTTTAAGAATCTCATGCTTACTATATCCCTTTAGAAAACTTTGTTTTTAAACATCATGTTTTTCACATGTTCCCGCAAAATCCTCGTATTGCATGCTCTTATGAAAAAAAGTGTATTTATATTTTTCACATTTTTTTTAGTTGACTTGCAATATTAGTCTACTTTGCTAAAATAATAAATTTTTAGCACTTATCAATAAAATATTCATCTCACTACCATACAATATCACCCACATAAATTGCTTACCGTGCCTGATCAAATGTAGACAATTTGATCGGAACGGAGGGAGTAGTTTCCGTGTCTTGATTATATGACACGTGTTACTATTTTAGGATGCTGCAACTACATATCATTTTATAAATATATCTTTGAGTATTATAAGTAATAAAAATAATTAAATAGTAAAAACTTTTGAAAAAAAAAAGAGAGAGAATAATTAACCAGTGTTATCAAAAAGAGATTAACTAATGCTGTAAAAAAATTTAGGATACCCAATAACTATTTAAGTTACTTTTATTAAAATAGGTAATGCTGAAGGTTTTTTAAATATATTAATTTTTAAATAATGTTTAAGATGTGTGAAATGATAATTCAAAAGGAAGGGAATATTTTATTTTTTATATATATACCGATTTATGTGAGTTGGGCCGCAGGGGTAGGTACCTGCATCTTAAGTTACCTGCCAGTCAAATGTATTTGACTGTCAACAACAATGTTCATTTTTTTTTTTTTTTTTGTTATTTAAAAACTTACATGTATACATATATATTCTTATATTATATATTGTATTCATTAATCAGTATAAGATTTTGAATACATTAGAGTAAAGAAATATAGCACAAATTATTATAATCTTGTTAAATACAATATAAATTGTGCAGATTACTAAAATATATGTCAAGTTATAAGCTTTGTTTGAAATATATATATATATATATATATATATATATCATTTTTGTTTTGAATTTACGACGGTAGAAAAAATTTGACTAAAAAAATCTGAAAAAATTATAATAATTTGTAATATATTTTTATGTTAACTTATAATTTTGCAAATATTGAAATCGAGTGTCATCTGGTGAGCGTAGTGGTGGAGCCATCTGTTTATAAGGGACTTACGCACACTGGCGGATCTACCCCTAGCCCGAATTTTTTTTCGTTTTTGTAGTGTCATGATCCGATTTTTTATGGTATAGCCCCCCTCGCATAGAAGAAAAAATGATATAAAATGATTGAAGTTGAAGTGAAGGCGAAAAAAAAAAATTCTAGCCCCCCTCGGAAAAATTTTCTAGATCCGCCACTGCTTACGCATGCATGGAATGTTTGTTTTTGCTATACCCTATTTCCAAAAAAGAAAAAAAGAACTATTTATAAAATTACTTGGGTTTCTGGACATGATATGAATATATTCATACTTTACTTTAATATTTTCAATTTTAAGAATAATAATTTGATTTACATTGTGCATTACTTTTGAAACTTAAAATTTCCTAATATATTATAAGCCAGTCGCATTTGAGAAGTTAATAAAAATTAACTGAATTTAATAATTGCATATACATAACTGCATATGAAACTCAAAATAATAAAATGGAATTAGAGATAAATAAGTCACCTGAGACTAAGAAAATGACTCATTTAATTATACTCCCTCCGTTCCGGGTCTCTTGAGACGTTTGACCGGGCACAGAGGTTAAGGAAAAGTGATTAGAAAAGTTAGTGGGGTATAATTAGTAGGTTAATGATTATGAGAGATAGTGAGGTATGAGAGGTAGTGGGGTAGGAGTAGAGTAGGTTTAGTGGGTAATTAATTAATAAAAACTTTCCCAAAAAGGGAACGTTGCAAGTGTTCTGGGACGGACCAAAAAGGAAAACGTAGCGAGTGTCCTGGGACAGAGGGAGTAGCATTTATCTTTCATTACCAGCCTCAAGTATAGGTGTAAATGAACCAAACTGTTCGTGAGCTATTCGAATCTCAACACGATAAAAGTTCGTTCGATTTCGTTTAGTAAAGCTCGTTTGTTAAATGAATCAAACTTGAGCATCACAATATTCGACTCGTGAGCTCGTGAGCAGACTCGTTAGCTAAAATTAGTAAGAAATATAAAATAATTATTTTTATAAAAATAATATTTTCATGATTTAAGAGTAACAAAAATGATAAATCTTTCTAATAATGAAAAATTTAAGAATTTGAACTTGAATATGATATTAATTTTGGAATAAATAACTTTTTTTTTCAAAATAATAATGAAAATCTAAAGTATATTATAATTTTAGAAAGTTCGTTTAAGCTCGATAAAGTTCGTGAACATCAAAGTATTCTATAAAAAAGCTCGAAGCTCGACTCGAAACTAAACGAATCAAACTTGAGCATGTCACTACTCGACTCGATTCGGTTTGATTACATCCCTAGCCTCAAGATTAATATAATTAATATTCAACACATAAGATTTTGTTTCTGATGCATCACATTCTCAGCCACCATATCTTTGTAAGTATTTATTTAATTCTCTTTGCCTACACTAGTCGCCCCGTATATAGCTACATCAATGATGTCATTGTTCTTTCACAACCAATATTAAAAGTAAGGGAAGGTGTTGGGTTAGGCAGACTTAAACGATTTAGGCGGGTTTTATCCATTAACCCAAGCTCAAACTCATATAATATACCCTAATTGGGATTAATAAACCTTATTTGGGATGGATCAACCCATTTGGGTAGGATAAAACTCGCCTAAACCGTTTAGGCCGCAACGCAAGTTTTTGCCTAAAAGTAATGTTATAAAAATCGAGTTAGACGAAAAAAATAAAAATAAAATAAAATAAAATAAAATTTTATGACTTTATTATATTTCTTCGGGATGTGAATGCCTGCCTTAACAAAAAAAAGGCGCTCAATATTCAATATTTATATAATTTTTTAGTTAATATTATTTATATATTTGGCATATTTTGTTTTTTTTTTTAAAAAAAAAAAAAAAAAGAGTTGATCCATGTGTGGCATGTATATCTGGAGTAGCATGCAAAGTGTTTCAAATGGAGTTGCCGAGTTGGTACATGATGGAATAACGTGAGCTAGCTAGCTAGCTGTAATAGACTAGTGCTGCAATTATTGGCTTCTCCCACTTTCTTGTTTATTTTTCTAAATGGTCCAATATTTGTTCAACATCACTATCGTTATTTCCCAAAAAAAAAAAAAAATTATTTTCTCACTTATATAGAAAAAACTCTTCGATTTTTCCCAATTAATTACTCCCTCCGTCCTGGTTGAATTGTCCCGATGACTTTCGGCACAATAATCAAGGAATGTGAGTGTAAAGTAAGTTGAGTGGAATTAATATTTTATTGTTGAGTGTGAAAATGTTGCCTTTTTAAGTAATGAGACAATTGAGGTGGGACGGACGAAAAAGGAAAGTTGGACAATTGAGGTGGGACGGAGGGAGTATAAATTAGGAAACTTTGTCCCATTCTACTTTTCTTTAAGAAAATTTATCCCACATTTTAGTTTTATTTTATTAAAAGTCCTCCACTGATTGAGTTAATTTAGTGGTGACTCTTGTAGGTTAAATGCCTACATGGCAATGATGTGTGGATTTTTTATAATCTACAATATTTAATTTTTTTAATTTACAGATTTATTAATAATTAAAGAACTTTTCATCCCCTTCTCATGTGCTATCTCTCTCCTCTCCCCCTCTGATCGTGTCGTCTACATCTCTCTCTCTCTCTGGTTGTCTATCGTTTGTTGGTGTTAAAATAAAATATAAATTTTGTAGTAGAATAAATTATACTCCCTCCGTCCCATTGAAGTAGTCCCATTTTCTATTTTTGTTTATCCCATAAATTAGTTCCATTTTTCTAAAATAACAAATTTTTTCACACTCACCAATAAAATATTAATTCCACTACACTCACAACCCTTAATCTCCGTGCCGAACAGAAATGGGACTACTCTAATGGAACAGACGGATTAGTATTTACAAAGTGAAGATTTTAAATAAATCACTGAAACAAATTGCTAACATTTATTATTTGTATTCTTCCTTTCTTTGATTATTGTGAGGTGGTTAGGGATATATTAACTTGTCTTGATTTGTGTCACTCGATTGAAGGGGAAATGAAAACAGAAAGAGAGAAGGTGATGATAAGAAATAAGTAGAGAATCAATGCTTGTGAGTGTGTAGAATGAGTTGAGCGTGGAATTAATATTTTATTGTTGAGTGTGAAAAAGTTATTATTTCTAGAAAGAAGACTATTAAAATGGGACGCACGAAAATAAGAAACGAGACTATTAAAATAGGACGGAGAGAATATTTAATTAAAATTATAAAATAATATAAAGAAAAATCCACCTCATCATCACGTAGACATTTAATGAGTTCTCATCATCAGCAAGAAATTAACTCTGTAATGATAGAGAATATTTTAATATAAAAGAATCTAAGTTTGGGATTATTTCCCTAAAAAATAAGGGACAAAATCTTCTATAATTTGCAATAATTGGAGATGTATTAAAGGATTTAGATTTACCCAATGTCAATTATATATATTATCGTTGTTAATTAGATAGATATGTGATATATTCATATTTTTTATATATATCTTTTGTATTTAATTAGATTTAGATTGCATAACTAACTATATATACATGGACATTGTACTCTTTATTTGTGTGTGAAATAAAAAGATTTCCAATCTTTACATGGTATCAGCCAAACTGCAACCCTAGCTTTGGTTTTTTTTTTTTCCCTCGACTCGCCGTTTTCTTGCGCTTCTTCCCCAGTACCGGCGTCGACGTGGCTGCTCCGGAAATTGATATTCCCACCCTCCCTCTGTCCACAATGATCCACGTACTGCTTCATACATAAATATAAACGTGTAATTCATTTTATGAAAGGTGAAACGAGGTCCATTGAACTCAACCTTATCAACTTGAACTTGTTTTTGTTGCTTTTTGAGGCGCAGACAACGAATTTCAACGTCGCATAATATAGATACAAAGAATTCACGTATTTGCATGGTTTAGATTCAAACGGTACACGATAAATATTCGAATAATTGGTGGCATGCAATAATTAAAAATAATGGACTGAATCTCGAAAGTTTTCTACATTAATCCAAGACTCATAATAACTACTGTCCAATATCTAATTCAATCGTTATATTGTTTAAGGGAATTAATAATATCAATATTGGAATTTGTTTATGATAACAATAATATCTCATTCATATTTTCTTAGATTTAGTTTAGATATACTTAGGGTTTGTTACATCTTTTCTTGATTATTCCATATCTTGTACTCTCTATATATACTTGCTATCAATGAAATTAATTCTTATGGCAAATATTCCAAACCCTATCATGGTATTAGCCTAATACTCTCGATCCTATTCCCCTCCCTCCCTCTCTTCGATCGTATCATTCTCTCTTTCTCGCCTGCGTGCGCACAACCATGGCTCCGGACGACTCTCTTCCGCTGTCCACCCTCGTCCACATGATAACTATCAAGTTATCGTCTTCTAATTTTCTGTTATGGCGTTCTCAAGTCGTGCCTCTCCTTACATGCCAAGATCTTATGAAGTATATAGACGGGTCGCTTCAGCCGCCGTCCCCGACGATTCCGTCCACGCACGGCGCACCCAATCCAAATCCTGCGTACGCACAGTGGCTGCATCAAAATCAAAAGTTATTAAGTCTCCTACTTTCCACGTTATCTGAAGAAGCTATGTCTGGGGTTCTCGGATGTTCAATTTCTCGCGCAGTTTGGCAGGCGTTGGATGCGGCTTTCAGCAATAAATCCAAGACACGCGAACTTCGACTCAAGGATGACTTACAACTCATGAAGCGTGGCAGTCGTTCCGTTTCTGAATATGCCCGTGACTTTAAATCAATTTGCGATCAATTGGCAGCTATTGGTCG
This sequence comes from Plectranthus barbatus, assembly GCA_026898455.1. Classification (NCBI taxonomy): domain Eukaryota; kingdom Viridiplantae; phylum Streptophyta; class Magnoliopsida; order Lamiales; family Lamiaceae; genus Plectranthus; species Plectranthus barbatus. The sequence goes on along the minus strand of JAPKLW010000130.1, from coordinate 629,689 downwards.
ACCGGTCAATGAAACCGACAAAGCACACTGGTTTCTTCGCGGTCTAGGCCCGGCGTTCTCCTCTTTTTCTATTGCTCAGATGGCGCTTACTACCTTTCCCACCTTTCGTGATCTTGTATCCAAGGCGGAAAGCTTTTCTTTGTTTCAGGAATCTCTGGAATCCTCTCCGGCCGCTCAAGCACCAAATCAGCTTCATCTTTCGGCCGTGGAAATTCAACGTCTCAAGGCCGTGGCTCATCGAATGGAAACTCTAGCAACAAATCAAAGTGCGGTCGTGGACGCGCATCTAATAACCGCAATGTCAGATTTGTCGTCAAGATGGGCACTACGCAACTTTCTGCCCGGATAGATATTCTCAGCCTCCAGCCGCAAATCTCGCTGAAGCTTTTCAGACTAACTGCTCGGTTTCTTCTGCTAATGATTCTGATTGGTTCGTTGATACAGGTGCATCGGTTCATATGACTTCTGATATTGGAACTCTAGACAATGCGCAGCCCTATTCTGGAAATGATCAAGTGGTCGTTGGTAATGGTGATATTCTACCTATTTCTCATGTTGGTTATTCACGTATTTCGGACTCTTTTAATCTTTTGGATGTTCTGGTTGTTCCATCGATAACCAAAAATTTATTATCTGTCAGTAAGCTAACATCTGATTATCCAGTTGATTTCCTGTTCTCTAATCGGTATTTCACAATCCAGCAGCGGCACACAAAGGAAATCCTCGCCCGAGGACGTCGCAATGCGGGCCTCTACACCCTTGATCATTTTCAGCCGGCCTTCCTCTCTCAGTTGAAGAACAGTCGTCTACGTGCTTCCTTTGAATTATGGCATAGTCGCCTCGAACATGTCTCTTTTGACTCTATTTCTTTATTATGCAAGCAAGGACATATTTCTGTTAATGCGTGTTTACCTAAACCGCAACTTTGCTCGTCATGTAAACGTGCAAAGAGTACTCGTTTACCTTTTCAATTAAATAAAAAACGTTCTTCTTCTGTTTTAGATCTCATTCACTGTGATTTATGGGGTCCTGTGTCTGTTACTTCTTCTAATGGTTTCAGATATTACGTTATTTTTGTTGATGATTTCAGTCGATTTACATGGTTCTATCCTTTTCTTCGGAAATCTGATTTTTCTATGCATCTTAAGACGTTTGTGGCTCTAGTGGAAAATCAATTTTCCACCATTATTAAACGCTTTCAAAGTGATGGAGGCACGGAGTTTACTAATCATGCTATAAAGGATTTCTTCCAATCTAAAGGCATTCATCATTTATTATCTTGTCTCTATACTCCCTCGCAGAACGGCCGTGCAGAGCGTAAACACCGCCATATCACGGAGACAGGTCATACATTATTATTTCAGTCCAAGCTTCCTCTTCACTTATGGGTTGATGCATTCGCTACAGCTGTATTTGTCATTAATCGACTTCCAGCAACCCCTCTGGATGGACTCTCTCCCTTTCAGGTGCTTTATGGTTCAGTTCTGAACTATGATAATTTCCATCCCTTCGGGTGTCGCGTCTTCCCATGTCTCCGTGATTATGCTGCAAATAAATTCCCCCCTCGCAGCATGCCGTGTGTTTTTATTGGCTATTCCTATCATCACAAGGGTTTTAAATGTCTGGATCTTGCAACATCACGTATTTATATTACTCGCCATGCAAGATTTGATGAGGCTCTTTTTCCGATGGGTTTTTCGACTGGTGGCACAAGCATATCGCAACTCGATATCAGCTCCTTTGTTGAGCCTATCTCTCTCGCGACTCCTGCCCCTACCATCGCGTCTCCTCCGACACCTGCTGCGTCGGTTCCATGCTCTCTTTGTCCCGGCCATGATGATCGTCCGCCTCCACCTCCTGAACAACCACTCGCTGTGCCAAACATAACTCAGCCTCCAGCTCCAGACGATGTTCAACCCCCAGCTCAACCTGCGGTTCAACCCCCGGCTCATCCTATGATTACACGGGCTCGCGCTGGCATTTTCAAGCCACGGCACCTTGCATTTCATGCTGATACGGCTCTGCACCGCGCCCTCATCAGCTCGTCTGAGCCTCGAAGTTATAAGTCGGCCATTAAGGACCCTATTTGGCGAGCTGCTATGTCCGAAGAGATGAATGCCCTTCACAGCAATAAAACATGGACGTTAGTGCCACGACCACCAAACACAAATATTGTTGGGTCCAAATGGGTTTTTCGCACAAAGTTTCGCTTCAATGGCTCAATTGAACGACACAAAGCGCTCCTTGTCGCTCAAGGTTTTTCCCAAATTCCTGGCATGGACTTCTCGCACACTTTCAGCCCCGTGGTTAAAGCAGCAACCGTCTGCATTATCTTATCTCTAGCTGTTCATCATCGCTGGCCCCTACATCAACTCGACGTCAAGAACGCATTTCTAAATGGTCTTCTAACTGAACCTGTTTATATGCAGCAACCACCGGGATTTGTTGATCCTACACATCCGAAGCACGTCTACCGCTTGTTTAAAGCTCTTTACGGCCTTAAACAAGCACCTCGCGCATGGTTCCATCGTCTAAGCTCCTTCTTACTTTCATTAGGATTCACATGCAGTCGCGCATATACTTCTCTCTTTATTTATGCCCGTGGCAGATCATTCATTTTTCTACTTGTCTACGTTGATGATATTATTCTCACTGGAGATAACTCATCCCATATCTCGGCTTTCATTAATCGCATGCACTCGGAATTCACGATTAAAGATATGGGGCGTCTAAGTTATTTTCTTGGTTTGGAAGTTACACACACTTCGGATGGTCTATTCCTCTCACAGGCAAAATACGCCTTAGATATTCTTCTACGCATTGAACTTCTTGACGCCAAACCGGTCTCCACCCCTCTTCCAGCCGGCCTCGCTCTATCTTCCGATGGTGATCCCTTCGACGATATCACCCGCTATCACTCCATCGTTGGTGCACTGCAATATCTCACAATTACTCGACCCGACATCTCGTACGCGGTCAACCATGTTAGTCAGTTTCTGCAGGCTCCGACCATCGAACACTTTACAGTTGTGAAACGCATCCTTCACTACATCAAGGGTACTTTATCTTACGGCATCTCCTTCTCGCGACATTCTATTTGTAACTTACTTGCATATTCGGATGCCGATTGGGCTCGCTGCCCTGACTCTCGTCGTTCTACTTATGGATATGCAATTTATCTAGCTGGCAATTTGGTTTCTTGGAGCGCTAAGAAGCAGCCCACGGTTGCTAGGTCCAGCTGCGAATCAGAATATCGAGCGATGGCTAATACGGCTGCTGAAATCCAGTGGATTATCTCCATTCTTGGCGAGCTACATGTCACGCTTTCGGGCATGCCAATTCTCTTTTGTGACAATAACAGCTCGATCTTCATCACTCAAAATCCGGTGGCTCACAAACGTGCTAAGCATATCGACATTGATTATCATTTTGTTCGTGAATTGGTTCAAGACGCGAAGCTAGTTACCATGCACGTTGCTTCTGAGCTGCAAGTGGCGGATATTTTTACGAAGTCATAACCCAAGCCTTTATTCGAATTCTTCAGAGACAAGCTTCGAGTTGTCTGCTTGCCGACTCTTGCTTGAGGGGGGGTGATAACAATAATATCTCATTCATATTTTCTTAGATTTAGTTTAGATATACTTAGGGTTTGTTATATCAGTGAAATTAATTCTTATGGCAAATATTCCAAACCCTATCAGTTTATTTGTTTGTTTGCAAGAAATAAACTGTGTGCTAATGGTAAATATAATGATATAAATTATGTTATATATTCTTCAAAACAGAAAAATAAAAATTTTAAAATTCGCTAATGAGATTACATTTAACTGTACAAATTCTTCGACAAGTCAAAACCCTTAATTGAACCAAGAAAATAAAAAATAAAATGAAAACGAAAAAAAAAATCTTGTTCATCAATTTTAACACGTTTTTTTTCAATCAATTTATTTTTAACAACTCGCACGTTCTTGTCAATGAGAATTGTCAGGTACTAAAACGACAAGATTTTAACTATGGCGTCAAACAGTATGAATCTCATCCTCAATATTATCCCACTAAGATTTTTTTAAAAATATCGTTGGAGCTTTGGAAGGTGTTGCGTATCATTTTGCAACTCGCGATTCTATTTCTTTAATTTGTTGTATTTTTTAAATAATATATACTTTTTTATTTATATTTGTAGGATGTCAAATAGGTTAATCGGTCAGATTTGGGGCCAATTATATAGGATCGCAGGTTATTGGGTTTGAGTCGAATCAGACTGGAATTTTTTCGATCTAAGAAATATTAATTTTAATTCCAATATTTCGGTTTTCGAGCTAGTGACGGACCTATAATTTTATAAATTATTTTTTTATTTTTAATATTTTATTCAGAAATTTATGTTATTAAATATTTTCCTACTTCTTTTAATCTTCTAAATAATTAAAAATGTATGAAATATTTATTTTCTTTTATAGGAAAATTCAAAACACAAATCCAACATCATATATTCATAAATTTAAATTTAAATATTTATTTTATCAATATTTTAACTTAATGTTTGAATAATTCTTAACAATTTAATTATTTGTTAAAAATCACTTGAGCTTAATATAATTAAAAAATTATAATCTTGAACATTCGAAGTAATTTCTGATAACATATTTATATATATTAATAAAAAAATTAATCGGGCAAACCGTCAATTTTCGAGCTCAATTTTTTAGGATTTTGAGCTATTCGACTCGAGCCATTCGGATTAAATCATTTTCGGTCTTAAATAATTCAACATTGATTCGCTTGTGGCTCAATTTAATCGGGCAAATGTAGGGGCTTCATATTAAATTGATATATTTATATACTAGTATTTCACCCGTGTGTTGCACGTAATTATTATACTTCCTCCGTCCCATTTTAATAATCATGTTTCCCATTTTCGTCCGTCTCACTTTAACAGTCTTGTTTCTAAAAAATACAACTTTTTCACATTCAACAATAAAATAATACTTCCACTCAACTCATTCTACACTCACATGTCTTGGTTATTGTGCCAAAAGCAAACGAGACTATTAATCTGGGACGGAGGGAGTATTAAATATTATTAAAAAATATTATATTTTTCTAAGTTTTAAGAGACCACTAAATCTATTGAAATACTAAATTTATTATAATATATCGTGGTATCGTAATACAAATAGTACAACTATATCGTAAATTAATTCAGATTTTTTTCTTATTCTTCCAGTTTATTTGTCTTGATTTCAAACTGTATTTGAAAAATACTTGGATTCTATATTCTATTTTATACTTTCTTCAAATCATTTTTATAAATTAACTTTAAATTCTATTTTTAATTTTCTCCTCCTAGTCCTCTCAATAGTGTTCTTCATTTCTTGATCACTTTTAGAAATTAATTTTCACAGTACTTTCTTGAAAGTCTGAATGAATAATTCTTTATTTTAGATAAAAAATCTTTTTTCTTTTCAAGGAATATTTTTTTGAAAAATTAGTTACATAAATTTAAATAATTTTAAATCAAAAGACTCGCAATGTAGTGAAAAAAGTGTCGAAATTCATTGCAGTTCAATCCATTTAATTTGATTTCAAGTTTTTGAAATATTTTCTAAAATGTAATAATGTTTACATGATGATTTTATTTCAAGTGGGCCTTGAAATTTGGGTGAATTGCAACTACAGAAGAAATAATCATGATTTTCTATATATTCAAACAAATATTGTGAAATAAAAGAAATACAGAGAATATAAATATTTTTGAACAGTTTAGTTATATAAATTAATACAATTTTAGAGAGAAAGACTCGCACAAAAAAATGTAGAAATTACTTATCTTTTTGCTTAAACGTAAGAATGCTTCCATAATGATTTCATTTCATATGGGACTTGAAAATTTAATGAATTAGAATCACATATTATTTATTATCATGCGTCCATGTAGATTCAAAGAAAAATATTGAAATAAAAAAAAAATACAGAAAATATAAACATTGTAGAATAAAATGAGATATGTTTGTCGAACTTTTGTTGTTTGTAAAAAAAAAATATATATATATATATAGGGAGTGACTCACATACTAAAAATTAGTTTATGTTAAATATGAATGAATCTACATCATTCATCTAAAAAATTCAATGGTTGAGATTAAAATATTTTCCCAGTTTTTATGCTTTTTTGCTTTATAAATTATGCTTAATCGAATTAAGCACGGTTTATAAAGCAATTAAGCACGAACGGAAATTATGCTTAATTTTTTAATCTTTATGCTTTAATCTCAACCATTGATGTCATCAATCCAAGGGCTGAGATTCATTCCTATTTAGCACAAACTTTAATTTTAGCACTTGAGTGAATCTCTCTCTCTCTATATATAAATATATAATAGCTATGCGTTTGATAGATATGATAAATGATATAAATTTTCAACCTAATGTACCAACGCTTTATATTTTTAACATAAATTAATAAATCATAATCTAAATAAAATAAAAAATCAAATTGGTGTACCCATGCTTTATATTTTTAATATATAGATAATACTAATTTTAAGTAACATAAAAAGTCAAACTGATATACTCACATTTTATACATTTTAGCGTAAAGTAAAAATACTAAATAAAATAAAATAGAAAAAATCGAACATATGTACCCACATTTTTAAAGTTAACTTATGTCTATTTTTTTAGTAATTTAAATTAAAATTATAAAATAACTTGTGATATTTGGCTATAATTATATATATAAATTTCTATAATTATATATATAATTACATTAATGAGTTGCTTATTGTTCGTTATACTGTATATTATACATGATTCGATATAAAAAATAATCAATTTGTACCAAATTTACAAAAAATAATATATAAGTTATAAAATATTATATAAATTATAAATATAAATAACAAATTTGTTAATGTTATATTAATCTATCTTATTAATTTATTAAAATTATTATTACTATCTTACGATTTTTGAAACATATAAATTTAAAATAATTTTATTTGTAATCATCATTTAAGTTTGCATGTTATTGTATAAATTTAATTATAGCTTGATTACTGAGTTTATATAAATTATTGAAATGCTGATAAAAAAATAAAATATTTTGTTGAAAATTAATGGAGATAATTATATTTTATTATGGATTATAGAAATTGAAAATAAGACCGACTATATTTATTGTACAAAATTGATTATTAATTAATAATTATTTAATTAATCATAATGTATTTAAATAAAATAATAATTTTATTTGATGGAATAATTGTTCCTATCTTTTATTTAAAATAATTAAAGAGATAATTTTTGTGTAAAAATAATATAAATTTATATGTTGAGGATGAGATTTGAACACGAAACCTCTTGAATAGAGAGAAACTTAAAATTAGCACATTAGATCAACTCTACTACTTAGATATATTTGACAAAGTTAGCTTAAAAATATAGATATACTTTTTTCTATAATTTTGGCGGGAACAAATTTTTTTAGACTTCTTTGCTTTAGTATATATATAGATTTGTTGCATAGAAGCTTGTAGTGTTTGCAATAGTTTAGTGGGAAAATCAGAATTTTATCCAAAAATTTTATCCAAGGTTTGATCTGTTAGAGAATTTTATCCTAAAGAATTTTCTGTTTGGGAATTTTATCAAAAACTTTATTTGTAAGGGAATTTTATCCAAAATTATTTTCTGTTTGGAAATTTCATCCAACTTAATTGACGGTTATATTTTTTTACGATGAATCATCCGTTAAATTCTGCGTAGTGTCGAACTCATTAATAATCCATGTGGACGTTTGCTGGACGGACGTGGACACTATGTGAAATTTAACAAGTGATTGATCGTTATTAAAAAATACTATCAATTAAATTGGATAAAATTCTCTACCATAATATTATTTTGAATAAAATTCCCTAGCAAATAAAATTTGAGAAGTGAAAACTTTTTGAACGAAATTCCATATTTTCCTTAGTATACTTAATTTTTCACCACAACACAGTTATTTTATGTCAACAGATAAATTATTTATCCCCCACCCCGGCTAAATAAAAAGTTGTACATGAAAATGAAATTAATATCCAATTATTAAGCGATAGATACCTCAATTAACAGTTTTTGAAAATAAGACTTCTTAATCAATAATTGAGTTGGATAATCAATAATTTATAAGATTTTTTTTTTTTTTGTCAATAATAGAATATGCCCATGTTTCTTATGATTATTTTTAGGTCAAATAGGGCTTCTTACCTAACTCCATATTTCGTGTTGAACCGATATAGGAAGATAATTCGAAACCACGCAATTTTCTTGTCGTTTTGTTTATTATTAATTGTTTTTCTTTTTAAAAATTTGTTTATTATTAATTGTTTTTCTTTTTAAAAATTGGTATGGGTCAAAATCAACAAACTCAAAACACAAAGCCCAAGACCAATTGATGAAGGAGAATATACCCAAAGCTAATTCCATGTCGGGATCCCATTCCAAATAGACAATCAAAGCTCGTAGACGAAAGAAAATCAGCCCATGAAACACTCGTACAAGATAAATGGAGCAATCTGTCTAGATGAATTCATCTTGGCATAATGAGGAAGGATAAATGTGAAAGAGGAGATACTTGATGTAAGACTATCCTCATTCGTAATACTAATCCAAGTGGTTTCTATAGATATACATGCGTTGAATTGTCCCATCAAAAGTTAATTTACTGAAGAGAAAAATTTAAGTGAATCCTACCTGCAAGAGATGCGACTGCAAGTGGAGCGAACTTTACTGGAAAGCTTGCTGCCTTCGTATCCAGGTTCCTCATTCACAAAATATCCTACTCCAAGATTAGATCTTGCAAATCATCAAGGATCAACTAGAGGAGTTTATCGACCGTTTTGCAGCTCTTCTGTGGACAATTTGAAAATCACGAAACCTGCTTGAGTTCAAAGGTAAGACTATTGATTTTCGGGAATGTCTTTCTTTTGCCTCTACCCTTGTGGTGGACTTCCAAATGACAACTTCACCACCCAGTTTGGACCAACAGCTTCACCCACCCTGTCATCGCTGGCAAGCCCCATTCCCGGGTTGGGTCAAACTTAATTCGGACGCTTCACTTGGACCTGCAGGGTTGCATGGTTTAGGAGGAATCATCCGTGACTCCTTTGGCTCCCCTCTTGAGACCTTTATTGAGCAAATTTCAAATAATTTTGATGTTGAATTAGCTTAAGCATTGTCATCTTTTCATGGTCTTTTGTTGGCAAGGAGTAAAGGATTTGGGAAAGTTCGTGCTGAAATGGATAATCAAGCACTTTGTTCCAAAATCAATCGAAGATTCATCTCCAGTTCCTCGATCGGCACTGTGGTCGCAGACATTCTCCACATTGCCATATCCGTCGACAAGAAAACTCTGTTGCTCACCACTTAGCTAATTTTGCTAGAATATCTGATTCTACATCTTCTCGTATTTGTACTTCTTCATCACAGTTCCAACGCTTGTTAGTAGCTGATGCTACCACTCTTTGTGATTAATGATATTGCTGTTTTTCTCAAAAAATAATACCAACCCAACCCAAATTTTAAAAAAATATTAATTTCTCTCACCTCCACATTTACAACCAACAATCCTATCTAATTTTTGCTCCCATCAATAATAAATCCAAGAAAAAACTATAAATTTTAGTATAAATTATTATTATTTTTAATTACTCATTATCCATAATATTAATATATAAACTTTATTATGTATAAAATTTAACCATTCAATCACATGTTTCCAAATGAAAGCAAATGATTGAATGACTTATTTCATGACTCACCAAAACTCTTATCCCCGGTAGAAATCATTTTGTTTATTGATTGCTAGAATGGGCCATTAATTAGGCTCCCCAAAATCAACCTCAGGCCCGACTGGATAATGGGCCGGCCTGTTAAATGTGATTTGTCTCGGCCCGAACAGACTCCTTACTAGTCCGAATTAATCTACTGTCCGTTTCGTTAACTGAAAAGAAATTATATAATTTCATAAATGTCTTCGTTGTATTAATTATTTTTTCATAAAAAATTAGATATATATACACAAATTACAGTCAACAATGAAATTCGTAAAGCCCAATAGAAAATGAGGGTAATATTTTATCAATAAATCGCGAAAGCCCATATGTTTCCCTTGTGATAGAAACGTTAATCATAGTTCACAAAGGGCATTACTGTCTTTCAACTCCCCATAGCTGTTCTAGCGCTCGGTATATAATCCCTCATCTTAAAATCTAGGGTATAAAAGCCCCAATTCTTCTCCCTCTCTTTTTCCTTTACCCCTCTCTCTCCCCGTCTCCCTCCCTCTCCGGACACGCATAATCTGTACCAAGTGTTTCTGGATCAGCAACGACTAACCAATCAGACAAGCGGTGTATATATTTCGTTAGTTTTCTATGTTTTTTGTGTTGATATGTAACGTTCTCGAGAACTTGGATTTGATTATGTGATTGTTTGTTTACCACTCTTGTTCTGTTAGTGTGGGTGTAGTACTGTTGTTTGAGAGGAATGGCGACCTTCGAGCTGTATAGGAGATCAACAATCGGAATGTGCTTGACTGAAACGTTGGATCAGATGGTTTCTGGTGGAGTTCTGAGCCCCGAACTCGCTATTCAAGTTTTAATTCAATTTGACAAGGTTATCAGTTTTTGTGTTGCTTGATTGTATTTGATTACTCTTCTGAGATGATTTGAGATCAGGTGCGTGGTTGTGACTCCGCTTTTCATGTTAGAGGACTGGTTATTTTGTAGAATTGTCAGTTGGTTTGGTTGTCTGGAAGACTGAATTTAGTATTATTTTATTTGCCTTTGTAATATAATTGAGTGTTACGAGATAATCAATGAAATGAGTGTTTATTTTTTTTTAACTACGCATAGTAAAACACTTTCCATTTTTTCGTTGCTGTAATACGATGACTTGTTGGGGATTACTTGGAGTTGGAGATCGATTCAGAATGACACTCTTCCTGTAGTTGATATCTGGAATAGGACTGGTATTGAAATTGATGGCTGTGCCTCTCTCGATGTTGGGTTCAGGATTGTGTGCTAGCTCTAATATGTTGCTTGCATGCGATGCATGGTCCACACATAAATTATATTAATGATGGTTCCTTTGTTTGCAGTCAATGACTGAAGCTCTGGAGAGCGAGGTGAAGAGCAAGGTTTCCATTAAGGTGAATAGATTTTTCATTATACAGCAAATTTATGGCTGCTCCCATGTCAGTTCCCCCTTGTTTGATACAAATTATTTACGAATGAAATTGGCTAATGAAGTGAAGCTGACAGTTTCGATTTCTCTCCACTGTATGCTTTTGATTATATATATGTTGAGGTTTGTACTAAAAGTGCATATGTTGGTTGAAGCTGAAAACCTGTTACTACAACTATAATTATTGTTATTGTTATTTTTGTTGTTTCCTTTTCCTCTTATATTTTTGTAACGGGATATTGCTGATCTTCAACTGTTCTATAGAACTAAAGTGTGATGGTAAATTAATAAAAAAAAATATATGTATTTTGTCTAGATATTTGTTAAGGTTGTTATTAGTTGTTTAGATGTAGGTAAGCATTCTCTCTTCAGGTTGCTTGCATGCATTTATCAACATTATATTTAAAAGGAAGGGGTAAAGCAATGCATTATAATATCATGCCAAAGTTTGCTAGGTTTCTTGGAATATGTATATCAATAAAATCTGTGAATTTAGCCTACTATATCATTTAGTTTACAGTGATTCACCTTTCAACTTGGGCAGGCATCCACTTTTGGGTAGATAGATTCTTTGTGTGACTTTCTTGGTTCCAATTTTCAATTCTCTTGCATGTGTAGTTGTTTTCATTCTTGTTCAGTAACCCTTAATATTTATATTTTTGCTTTCTCCTTCACCTTATTGCTACAGGGACATCTTCATACCTATCGATTCTGTGACAATGTCTGGACTTTCATTTTACAAAATGCTCAGCTTAAAAGTGAGGAAGGCCAGGAAACTGTTGAGTCAGTCAAGATTGTCGCATGTGACTCAAAGTTACTAACTCAGTAAAAAGATAGTAGTTATAAATTATAATGTGGCTCGTCTAGTAATGGAGGCAATACGTAGCGATAACAATGAAAAATTCTGGAACCGACTCCTGTTTGCATTTTATGGCAAAAGACTAATAGTTGATGGAACAGGGCAACTCTCTATTTACCTCTTGATTAAAACTCATGAGCCACTGTTGATGGCTCATTTCTTCTGATGATGTTGAATTCATTTTTCACCTTCTGCCCCTTCTTGTGACTTCTTTTTGGTTTGCTCGGAATTTATTTATGTTCTTATTATCCCTCTGCAATTTATCTACTTCTCCGTAGACAATTGACATATTCTCCAGATCTCTGGTCAGGGTTTTTGCACTACGAATGAGAAAATACATACATTTGAATTCCTTCATGAATTTTTGGATCTGTTGTAGAAAAGTTCTACTACAATATACTGATGTAAAATACTTTGATTTTGGAAACTGGATTAATGGTTCGAAAACGTTTTCCATCACTAACACATGCTAAATTGAGTGAATTTGATGTTGGATTTTCTCACTCGTTTAAGAATAAAGAGTATCCTTGCAATTCATTCTGTAGATTTTTTTTCAATTTGGTAATAGTAAATATTATTTCATTGCAACCATGTAATAGGCTGGGATCTAATTCTTACAACTCAAATTTAGTACTACCTCCGTTCGGGAATTAAGGGAATTAAAGATTGTGTTAGTGTAAGTAGAATTAATATTTTATATTTTATTTTTGAGTATGAAAAAGTTGTTATTTTTAGAAATGAGTAAATTCGGTTGGGACGCTCGATTTGATAAGTGGATCAATTTTACCGGGAAGGAGAGAATATTATAATTCAAATCTTAAAAAAAAAAAATCAATTGCGTGCCTTTAGTAATACCATGTAAATGAAGTACATGTTCTTATTTGGTCCATTTATTTTGATAACATGTTTTCCAAAAAAACGAAATAGATTCTATTTTACATTTCGATTAAGTTGAATAAATACATGGAATATGGGTCGAAGAGTAATATTTATCTCCAGTAAAAGTAAAGTCTGCTTTAACTTTTTTTAAGACCGTGGCGGTTAGTCCAAGAAAGTAAAACACACCCGTCAAAATCATTTCTTACCATGGCATGAAGAAATTGCTTGTGCTGATTGTTCAACCTTTTTTCATCTCTAATTTTACAATTTGCTGCTGCAATTACATAATTAACACACGCATACATTCATACACGGATCGCATTCCTCGATCTGTACAAAGCGTCTCTGTTTGTCCTCAGTCCAACGCCATAAATTCTTCGGCGCTCTGATTCTATCTCTTTGTTGTGAAGTTGAGCTGTCTCAAGGCACCTCGGAAGAATCCAAGGCAAGTGTTGGTTATCGATTTTGTGGCCTGCCTTTCTCTGTTTTGGTTGTATTGATGCTCTGGATTGATCGGTCATTATCTGCTGCATTTCTAACCGTTAGGTTTATAGTACAAAGCGGGATTCGGGATTCTGCTAGTCAATTGTTGTAGCTGTCGTTATCTCCGAAATTTGTCTAGTCATTCTGCTTACGATTTGCTGTTGCCATTGGTAGTTCAAATGGAACACCTTCTAGTTCGCAGTGATTTTCGCTCCATCGCGCTTTAGATAGAGATTGCAATTGTTCGTCCGAATGAATGAGTCAATTGTGTCATGTTGCCGCCCTAATGTACTAATAAGTGCTTGATGCTCTCCACTTAGCATACCACAATGAAGTTGGATTTAGCAAGTGGATCGAACATGTAGTAGTGCTAGTATACAATTCTTCCTTACAAACAAGCTTGTATGAAGAGGGATCTTACCATTATAAGGTGGTCGATTTCATTGTCTCGAGTCAATGTGGGAAAAACTTAAAGACACCCTCTCAAACTGCTGACTTTGATACTATATTTGGGTCCAACTCTTCCTTACAAAACCGGCTTGTAATGAGAGAAATGTAACTTCGTTATAAGATGGCCAAGGCCATTGTCTCCAGTCAATGTGGAACACATTTAGCTAGTAGTTTAACTTTGATCTGCTGGCTTGATAAATAGCTTGATTTGTGATGTTACTTCTCTATCTGTTGGGTTGGATGAATGGAAGTTTCTTCTTCCGCACTGTTTTTTTCCTCCTTAATTTCTTACTTGGGTCCTGAAGATTGTTAATGTTCATATAGCACTGAATTGATTTTTATTTAACTTCACTTTTTACTGATTTCTTCACAACTAGGGAACACAACTTAAAACTAGTTTTATGGTTTGAAGTTGATATTTGATTATAAAAGATGGTATCTTCATTCTTAGACATCATGTGAAGATAAAAATCTGCCTCCTTTTTGGTGAATAAGAGATGCATACTGAGTTTGAACATGTATCTTTGTGGCCTACCTAAATAGTAAATTTTATAGTTCCCTAACATATTGGGCTTAATTAAACTCGTAAAAATGGGCTGCTTGTTATATAGTCATGGCTTCTGATGTGTAGATATGGCTCAGATGAAAGAGACTAAAAATGGGACGAGGACTGGCAGATCTTCTAAATCTCCATCAGCTGGCCCCTATCCGCTTGTTCTAGACATTGATGACTTTAAGGTGAGAAGTTAAACACGTGTTTCTATAAGAATACAGTGTCTGTTGACACTCTCATTGCATTTAACCAGGCATGCTTAATTGCTTATTACGGTGTTGTGTGTGCATACCATTAGGGGGACTTTTCATTCGATGCACTATTTGGGAACTTGGTTAATGAACTGCTGCCTTCTTATCTGGAGGAAGAAGATACTTCTGAAGTGAATGGTGATGCTATGCCCAATGGTCATTTGAGGACTTCTGACACAGCAAAAGCAGCTCAAACGCTGTCAAACCCGTGTTTCCCTGAAGTTGATAATCTTTTATCTTTGTTTAAGAATTCTTGTAAGCAGTTGATTGACCTTAGGAAACAGGTAAAGGCATCCACTAATCTCCTTATGGTATTATGCTATGTCACTGAATGATCTTCCTAATATTGATGTTTCCAATCAGATTGATCAGAAACTCTACAATGACAAAAAGGAAGTTTCTGCCCAAGACTCTAAGCACCGGAAAACACTTTCTGAGGTTAGCTATTTCGATTTAATATATATTTTTTCTGTGTATATGAATTCTTGTTTTGTAGATTGATACTTTCAAATTATCTAGCATATATGGTTTCATGATCAAGAGGGAATGCTGTTAACTATTGCTGTTTCTGTCATTTAACATTCAGCTGGAACAAGGCGTTGATGGCTTGTTCGATAGTTTCTCAAGGTTGGATTCACGTATATCAAGTGTCGGCCAAACTGCTGCTAAGATAGGGGACCATCTACAGGTAGAACTTGTGTGAGGATTCTATATCCCATTTCCTTCGCTTTTGTTATTTATTCACATAGTATATCACACCTTCAATTACTTAGTGAATTCAGTCTAATACTTGATTACTTTTCCTTTTGCTGGTGCTATTGAAATTGTTGTATTGCTCCTTTCTTCCATGTTGTCTGATTTGAAATTCTTATTTGTTTTTCAGAGTGCTGATTCTCAGCGAGAAACTGCCAGTCAAACTATAGATCTCATCAAGGTAAATTTCTTGTATTTGGGATTACGTCGTACCTCATACATACATGCAGAGGATTGCAGGCTTTCCAGTATTCCATTTGAATAGCACTATGTGATTTTTCCTGCAGTACTTGATGGAGTTCAATAGCAGTCCTGGTGACCTAATGGAACTTTCACCTCTATTTTCTGATGATAGCCGAGTAGCGGAGGCAGCTTCCATAGCACAGAAACTGAGTAAGATGCCCTTTTCTCTTTGGACTATTTAATCAATGTAACTTCTGGGTACTTTTATCCAAACATATAATTTTTGGTTTTCTGTCAACTTCTGATACTTATGCACGGATATATGTTGTCATGTTTGCAACTAAAAGATCACATATTTTGTAAGTCAGTGTGTCATGTTTTTCTTCTCTGGTTTTACACTCCTTGAAATGAAAAGTTAATTTGAATTTGACAAAGCCATTGGTTGTCACTTCGACATTTTTATTCTTTGTTAACAACTATTAACCTTTTAGATCTTAATTCAAAATAGCTGTTATTGAGTCACTGATCCAAGTGAATGCTTGGATGCTGATGTCACAGATTATATTGCAAACAAAAATTTTCTGATAAAACACTCTCTTCCTCTAGCATATTAATTTCTGAGGAAATTTGTGACTAATAGGGGTGCAAAAAAGAGATGACTCACTTTGATAGTCTTAATTTATCTATGTTATTTCAGAAAGGGAATGAAGATCTGAATCAGTTGTAGTTCATCATAAGTTGACGTTATATATTGGGTTGTTCTCCCTTGTTCATTTTATAAAGTTATAAGACGTTTGACATTTCGTCATTGCTTGGGATATAAACTAAATTAGCTCAACTTGATAGATAGTTCTATACATGAGCTTGTGTGTGATTGTATTATCTGAAGATTCCAGCAGTTATCAGCTCTCAGCTCAGTTTTTGTCTCTGTGATGTATTCTGGAAAAGATGGACTAGTTTATAAGTATCTAGGATTAATTGCAAAAATTTGTAGTTTCCTCCATAAATATATTAAATTAAATTATAATACCGCAGTAGAAATGTCACCATTTGATTTTCAGGATCATTTGCCGAGGAAGATATTGGAAGGCAAGGCATTGCCTCATCAGTTACTGGAAATGCAACAGCGAGCAGAGGATTAGAAGTGGCAGTTGCTAATCTCCAAGAATATTGCAACGGTGTGATATCATGTCTTATTTATTAAATTATCAATTATGAGCAACATTTGGATCTACAGGCAGTGGCGGATCCAGAGATTTCTCGGAGGGGGGGCTACATTAATTTTTTCGTACAAAGAATTACAAAATTGAATACAATCGTAAAATTATTACGACTCATCTTCGTTTTCAGCCCCCTCTCATCCTCTTTTTCTTTATGTTTAGCCCATTTTTCTTCTTTACGGCTTCTCCGTGAGAGGGGCTAACTCACAAAATAATCGAATTACGACACTATAAAAACAAAAATTTCAATTAGTGGGGGGGGGGGGGTCCCCCACCCAAAGTGTAGATCCGCCTTGAACAAGAACCATTAAGTTTATGAATGTCACACAAAATCATATCAGTTTCAGGTAAAAGTCTGATTCAAAGCCATTTTATAGGATATACTTGAAGGTTCTTGTTAATATTCATGATCTTGTGCTACCTATGATGTACTGTTTGACTTATAAATGTACCATCAAGAAATGATGAAGTGACAACTACTAGATGTTAAAAATTCTTATAATTTTAGCAGCTATGCATGGTCATCGGAAAACATCACTCCATGAGAACTAGCAATTATATATTTTTTGGATTTTGTAAAGGGTCAATATTTGTATTCTAGAGCCAGATTAAGGAACATCAGATGTCCATACTGCAAAATTTAGAGAACCAGTAACAATCGTGCTCTGATTTTCCATTTTTGGACTCATCGGATTTCATGCTTTGTTTTGTGTTTACTGGAATTCAACTTTAAATTGATTTCTAGGTGTATAATCTAATGATGCTTAGTTTAAGATGTTATAAAGACAGTTGTCTTGTTATTTAGTTTACTTCATTTGGAGATAAGTTGATTGAATTGTACTTATTGCAGTCAGCTGGTTACTTTATTCAATTTGATTATCTTCTGTTTGTAAATGGACATTCAGAACTGGAAAACAGATTGTTGGCCAGATTTGATGCAGCATCACAAAAGCGGGAACTGTCTACAATGGCAGAATGTGCAAAGATTTTGTCACAGGTAATGAATTTGCTTTACTTGAACTGTCCTATTTTACCATAATCATGGTGAACAAACTAGTCAGTATTGAAGTTGAGGATTAAGCCATTATTTTAACTCAGGAAATCAGTATAATTTCCCACTTTTATTTTTCTCTTTTATTTTTTTTTTGGTTACTGGGGCAATGTTATGTATTGCACAACTCATGGGTTTGTGCTTTTGAGAAAATCTCTCATAATGTTTCTTAACAAAAAGGATTTCATATACACATAGTTGAGAGAAAAAAAAGTGAAAGAGAACTTGTAGTGTGAGGAAAAGACTTTACACACCAAAGGTATTGTAGCCTTACAGTACCCTTGCTCTTATATGGTTGAGAGACCCAAGGTCGAAACCCCAGCTCTACTTGTACCTCAATTCCAAAAAAAAAAAAAAAAGACTTAACATACCAATCTTCACATATTAATTTTGGAATTCAGTTCAACCGGGGCAACAGTGCTATGCAACACTATGTTGGTCTGCGCCCAATGTTCGATTTGGAGGTCATGAATGAAGATGCCAGATTGGTTCTAGGTGATCCGGGCTCTCAACCTAGTCCTAGCAATGTTGCGCGTGGGCTCTCTTCTTTATACAAAGAAATTACAGGTTTGAATGTTTCACCTATTTATCGGAACTTGTAGGCTTTGGCATGCTCATCTGATTTTATGATTTTTGGCAAGCAGATACTGTACGGAAAGAAGCAGCAACAATAACTGCAGTATTTCCATCACCAAATGATGTCATGCTAATATTAGTTCAGGTATTCTGGCTAATCTGCATTTTATGGTCCTGGGTTTTTGTAGTTCACTGTTGCAGTACAAGTGTTTGATAGGAAGCTCTTTTCACCATCTTCCAGAGAGTTACATGCAGAACAATCATTTTTTCATAGAGAAAACCAATATGAAGGAAAGATTGGTAAAAAATATGAGTTGTACCTTGGCCAGACATTGAAATGGATGTTAGAAAAGAACAAAATAGGATCTGACTAAAAGAACGATCCAAGAGCCTTGAACTTATTAAATTCCATTTGTTTTAGCAATCATATCAGAATTCCTTTTTAAAAATGCAAGCAAATCGATAATTGCATTACTAGTTTCTTGAATGGCTAAATCATTAAAATTCTCCATAGACAAATATTGATGATTAAATTGTCAAATCTTTTTATCTTTGTATACTTCTGTAATATTGATTTTTTGTTATGGAATGCAGCGTGTGTTGGAAGATCGAATTCCTAAACTGCTTGACAAGCTATTGGTGAAACCATCTTTACTTAATCCACCTCGCATGGATGAAGGCGGACTAATACTTGTAAAGTTCCATCTCTAGCTTGTAACTGCTTTTAGCACTCCAGTGTTGGGCAATAGTAATATCCTTAATTTATTGTCCACAGTATCTGAGACTGCTAGCAGTGGCATATGAGAAGACACAGGATCTTGCTAGAGAATTGCGTGGCGTGGGATGTGGTGACTTGGATCTGGAAGGTACATACAAAATTTCGTGATAATACTTGTTTAAGTTGATCCTTCATTTGAATTAACTGCAATATAATGCTTGATTTAGCATATTAGATACACAAATATATTTCTCTACTGATGACCGTACGATTCAATTTATCAGCTTGATATTATCTATTATATATTTATCTGTTAAATGTGTAAACTTTCTATGCTGGGGGCCATCAGTTTTTCATTTTCCCAAAGCTCAAGGAAAGATACTGTACTCAGAAGAATGTATTGAAGCCAAACATCCCATAAATGCTATATTGGAATAGTTTAAAAACGAGAGCCTGAAAAAAGTACAAACAAACATGAATGAAAGGAGTGTGTAGTTGCTGAGTAATGCTAGCGAGATGAGCAAAAATTATCTCTGAAAGAACTCTAGCAATAGCTCTTAAATGCTGCTTGAATCTTCAGTGTCATTTGTCTCCATAAATCATGAGCTTCTGGATTATTTTACATTTTCCATATCATTTACCTCCATAAGTCATTGACATTTGGCACAGTTATGTGAACTTTGTCATTTTCTGTTTCCCAGGCTTAACGGAGTCATTATTTCTTCCACATAAAGATATATACATAGAGTATGAGCAGGCTTCTCTCAGACAAATGTATAAATCAAAGGTGTGGGCACTTACTATTGAGTTTTACATCTTTATTGTCTCTTGGGCTTCGTACATTTTATTGACTTAACTTCGATTGATGTTCATATTCCTAAACTATATTTCAAATAAAATCCCTTGTTTGTATAATTCAGATGGAGGAACTGAAAGCTGAAAGTCAGCAGTCCTCTGAGTCAACCGGCACAATAGGTCGTTCAAAAGGAGCTTCCATATCATCATCACAGCAGCAGATATCTGTCACTGTGGTGACAGAGTTTGTGCGCTGGAATGAAGAAGCTATATCTCGATGTACTTTGTTTTCGTCACAGGTATATAATTTCTTATTCTGGATATTTGGTTGATTACATTGTGTAAAAAACTCAGGCAAAAGCAAGTGGAGTATATAAATCTGCCATTTGATTCAAGCTGGATAAGTTAAATTAGTATTTTTAAATGAATTTTGTCTCAAATAACTGATTAACTCATAGGGGTTGGACCAAAGTGATGAAATTCACTTCTCGTTTTCTGCATTTAGATTGCTCTTGGGTTTGATGGAGTTTCATCCCACTTTTCTATTATATTGTTTTCCTTTTTTTTCCTTGATTTGGCTGCCTAGAACTCATTATTATTCTTTAGAATTAAGGTGATATTAATCATGATTTTCTAATTAGTTTCTCTAGTTTTTTTTTTTCTTTTTTATCTATAGGTTCTTAATTTTTGAATTTCCTTGTCATTTTGCAGCCTGCTGCACTTGCTGCTAATGTGCGGGCTGTGTTCACTTGCCTCTTGGACCAGGTGGTTTAGGAGTCTCAATCCGACTTCTCTTTGAATATTAGTTCCAATAATTGACGTTTGACCCATATACTACTCTTTCACCTACTTCAGGTCAGTTTATATATAACAGAAGGTCTGGAAAGAGCTCGAGACAGCCTGACTGAAGCTGCAGCGTTGAGGGAACGCTTTGTTTTGGGAACTATCGTCAGTCGAAGAGTTGCAGTTGCAGCTGCTTCTGCTGTAATTACTTTCACTTTCTGCTAAATCAATATCAGCAAAAAGATTCTTATTTACTGAATATTATAAAGCATTCATCATGAGAACCTACTTATATTAACAGGCAGAGGCTGCTGCCGCAGCTGGAGAAAGCAGTTTCAGATCCTTTATGGTTGCTGTACAGCGTTGTGGAAGTAGTGTAGCTATTGTTCAGCAAGTACGCAGTTTGTGTTTGTTTTCTTTGCTGATGTTGATTATAAAAATGTGGTAAATTTCACTTCCATTAAATTCTCATTTGCAGTACTTTGCAAACTCTATCTCTCGGCTTCTACTGCCTGTGGATGGTGCTCACGCTGCTTCATGTGAAGAAATGGCCACAGCAATGTCCAGTGCAGAAGGTGCTGCTTACAAAGGGCTTCAGCAGTGCATTGAAACAGTGATGGCTGAGGTTTGCAATTGATATTATTTTTCAATTCGTTGTGTGAGTTTGGCGTTGTTTGGAACATTCCTCTAGATAATTATTGCCTTTACACTAAATTCTTCAACTACACTGATTTTGAACTAACTTGTCCATAAACTTCTTGAAGGTTGAGAGACTGTTATCTGCTGAACAAAAAACAACTGATTATCGGTCCCCAGATGATGGCATTGCTCCTGATCACCGACCAACAACTGCCTGTACAAGGTTTAAAATCATAGACATACTTAGACTAATGCAACAAGATCTTTTCAGTACCCCTCTTCATCTTCCTATTAGATCAACTTATTGCATAGTCACCATTTTTAACCAATTTATATTATACATTTTTCTCATAGGATATTTTATAATATAAATTTGTCTCATCTCTAATTAATATCAGGGTTGTCTCTTATCTTTCCCGGGTACTCGAGTCTGCTTTCACTGCTCTTGAAGGACTTAACAAGCAAGCATTCCTGACAGAGCTGGTATGTGATTTTCTTTAAGCAGTATTGGGTTTCGGATTTGCCTTAGATTTGATTCGCTATGTTTGATCGTTCCAAACTTCCTGTGAAAAACAATGTTCAGTAAGATTTCTTGCTTATCTTTACCTCTATATTTAGCAGGACTTATATTTCATAGAGACTATATAATTTGAATTACAGTTGCTTTTGACATTGTTCAGTGAGCATGCTTATAGAGTTGTAGTTGTAGTTGTATATTCATTCTCTCATGTTGTGCCAATTGAACTAGAGTCATGTCATGCAAGTCAATTATCATTGTGAAGAGTTAATTCCATCAACCTTTATTCAGCAGTATATCTCAGAATGGATCAATTTGACTCTTCACCAAATGCTTTAAATGGAAAATCCTGATTATCCATCAAAACTCGATGACTTTTTTGGAATTCTAATGTAATTGGCGGTTGTTTCAGGGGAATCGCTTACATAAGGGGTTGCTGAATCATTGGCAAAAGTTCACTTTTAACCCAAGGTATTGATTTATGTCCAGATAGATGGGCAAGCTATATTCTGTGTGCGTACATTTTTTTTTTGTTCTGGACCAATAGGCAGATAAAGCACGCCTATCATGATCAACTCTATTCTATCATATATAGTTAGAAACAAGCTAGCATTTACTAATTCTTTCTATATCTGCATTTGAAGTGCCGATTTTTCATCCCTAACCAAGATTTTACCTTTCTGGTATATCTTGTAATTGCCAGCATCCGAGTTTTTAGTTCACTAACCTCATACGTACCGTTGCATGCAGTGGAGGACTGCGGCTCAAGCGTGACATAACGGAATATGGTGAATTTGTTCGCAGTTTTAATGCTCCCACAGTAGATGAAAAGTTCGAGCTACTGGGCATGTAAGTAACCCTCACCGTTGTTTTTCATATATCTTCTTGTTACAGAAAAAGGGAAGCAAGGTACCAATAGTTTTCTAAAATCAATGCCGTAACTTTTTTTTTTCCAGCATGGCCAATGTCTTCATTGTTGCTCCTGAAAGTCTTTCAACTCTGTTCGAGGGAACTCCCAGCATCCGAAAGGATGCACAAAGGTAGTACCATTCCAAATTGTGTCCGCACTAAACATCCCATGAATTTATATATATATATATATATATATAGACTGCCTCCTGTATATATGTGTTTGGTGTTCAGCTAATGAGTATCTGAAAAATGGATGCAAAATCAGGTTCATACAGCTTAGAGACGACTACAAGAGTGCAAAACTGGCAGCTAGGCTTGCCTCTTTGTTACCCAGCTCAAGTTGATACACACGAAGTTTGGCCTGTTTGTGTTTTTCCCATCTGCTCAGAGCGTCGTCGACTGAAACCTTATACATTTGTAGGTGAAGGTGAAGGTGAAGGTGAAGGTGAAGGTGAGTTTATATGATGAGTGTAAACTATTTAATCCTAGAGAGGATTTACTCTATATGTATATGCCAGTATAATTGCGAATGCATTAATTTCCTATTTTGAGGATGTTTTCGTGTAATTATACCCAATACTTTTATACATTATCCATTATTTACATTTAAATCAACCCCTTTAAGTAGCCCTCCAAATATTTTGGCTTATAATGTTTGAAGTTTAATTTATGCAATTTAGGTGGGGGGAAAATGTTATGCATAAGGAGACGACCACCAAAAAACAGGCCATCAAAAAATGGTATTCAAACAAATTATAGGAAACTTATTTATTTCATGAACTATTACTCCATAACCCACTTTATTTATTAATCTCATTACCTACAATAAAAAACTATTTCATTCACATTAATAAAATATTAATTTTTCTTATTTTTATATTCCTTGGTTATTATGTCAAAATCAAATGAAAAAAAATTACTTCATCCATCCCACTTTATTTATTAATCTCATTATCTAAAATAAAAAATTATATCATACTCATTAATAAAATATTAATATTTCTTATTTTATATACCTTGGTTATTATGTCAAAACCAAAAGAAAAAAAATTACTCCATTTATCCCACTTTATTTATTAATCTTATTACCTAAAATAAAAAAATTATTTCATATTCATTAATAAAATGTTAATTTTTCTTATTTTTAAATAGCTTAGTTATTATGTCAAAACAAAAAGAAAAAAATTAACCGGGATGGAGGAAGTACAATTTGTGGGCTATAGCAAGCTAATGTGGCAAATGTTCTTATCATTTTTTTTTCACTCTCTTTTTTGGGCAAAGTTCAATATGTGAGGATATTCTACTGTATGTTATTACATCTCATATTATTGAAAAATATTACTACCTCCGACCCGGTTGAGTTGTTTTCAAGTGGTTTGACATAATAACTAATGCATATAGAGATAGAAGAAATTAGTATTTTATTAGTGATTGTATATTAACTTTTTATTTTGAATAAGAAGATAATTAAATGAAACGGACGAAAAAAAAGAAATAGAGACAATTTAAATGGCTACCATCAAGAAAAAGAAATGAAAAATTTTGGGAATTCCCAAAATAGAATAATGAGGAGAAAAATGCAAGTAGTGGGAAGGTAAGGTCTATTTCATGC
The DNA here is from genome assembly GCA_026898455.1 of Plectranthus barbatus. Classification (NCBI taxonomy): domain Eukaryota; kingdom Viridiplantae; phylum Streptophyta; class Magnoliopsida; order Lamiales; family Lamiaceae; genus Plectranthus; species Plectranthus barbatus. The sequence continues at coordinate 605,232 of JAPKLW010000130.1, read as the reverse complement.
ACTTCCTCGAATGCTGCATTTCTTGCCTCTTTCACAACGCAAAAGTCAAATAAACCCCAACCTTGTGGAATGTTGTCTATTGCCTTTGCTCTCTACCCTCCTTTGGAGTTTAATTAATTAATTTGGTCTTTCAATAAACAAATCCAACTGCCTTTCCTATTAGTATTAGTTTAATCATACGCAATAATTTTCTCATTAATTATTTTAAAGTAGCTCAAAAACATCATGGAACAAACTAATTAAGAAGCTCAATCTTTTTTTTTTTAATCCAAATAAATTTTAATTAAAGTGGGCAATACTTACAAAAGTTTTTAAGTATCTCTCTCTTAGATGGAGAAACTAAAGGAGATATGATTTGATATAAGATCATATTAATTAATTAATACTAGATAACAGCTAACATTAATACATGGTATGATTTTCTGACACTAAAAGTAATAGTATTTTTTCTTTATTTTGGTTGAACAGATTAGATAAGAGTGTGTAGTTATTACTAATTTATTTGATGCAGCTACTTATCTCTCTCATACATGCTGCATAGCTGGAGTGAAGATTCTTCCAGCTTCAAGTTGTAGTGGTTTGTGAGAAAAAAAAGTAGGTGTATACAAAAAAAGCTGCATATATATTACTCCCTCCGTCCCATAATATTAGTCCTGTTTTCCTTTTTCGTCTGTCCCAAACATTAGTCTTGCTTTCCTAAAATGGAAAATTAATACACACTCATTAATAAAATACTAATTTCCTCTATCTCACTCGCATTGGTATCTGTGCCGGAATGAAACAAGACTAATGATCCGGGACGGAGGTAGTACAAAATATTAGACTGCACCACCACATGACAAATCCCAAGAGCTTTCAGCCTTTCCAGTTGCATTGCATATATATATACATATATACACACTCATGTAGAGAGAGAGAGAGAGAGAGAGAGCTCCATAATGTTAATTGGCTGCTGGCGAATCTTGAAACTAAGAAAAAATTGAATTTCTGGTGGTGGTGCTGGTTGTTGCATATTGTAGGAAAGATTAATTTAGTAACTTTTTATTTGAGGGAGGAGTATTTAATTTGATGAACAAAAGGATAACAGGTAGCTAGTATGTATCAATTATATATATGGTATCATAATTCAATATTACTCTTACAACCCTAGATTAACCCTATATCTATATATACTTAAATCATAAAGTTCGTTAATATATGCACGCATTTTAGTTAATTTATCATGTCATCTCTTTCAAGTTTGGGTTTTCATTTTAATAGTAATATGCACCCACCATATACTTTCGGGAATGTCTTAGGTTAGGCATGCCTAAATGGTTTAGGTGAGTTTTATTCATTAACTCAAGTTAAATACATCTAATATACTTTAATTGGGGATTAATAAACCCTATTTAAAATAGGTAAACCTATTTGGGTATGGATAAAACCCGCATAAATCGTTTAGACATGCCAAAAGCAAGTTTTTGTCTATATTTTCGGGAAAGTTCAAATCGATAACTTTTTGATAATAGACAAAGTGTTTCATCATTATACCATGAACAGATCTTTTATATACATAGTCAAAATAGTCATCACTTTTAATTAATGTCTTGATTAAAACCGAATCTCAATCGTTGATCACTGTTGATGCACGAATTTTTGGTTTATTTTGTAAGATGCGGAAAATAAAAAGAAATGATATTTTATTGAAATTCAGGGTTCTTAGGGGGAAGGTACTGCCTCTTTTCACCCCCCGCTTCCCCTTTTTATTCTATCGTTTACAAAGAACCATTCGAGTGGTTGCCCACGATTACAATCATTAAATTACATTAACTTTGGCGTTTTAAAACCCTTGATGTGTCGCCAGCCCAACAGCCGCAGGAGGCGGTCCACATTCCTCGCTCGTCGGACCATAAGCGTTTTGAGTCGTCGTACAAGTATCGTCATACGGAGATCGCCGCCTTCCACTCGTCGATCCTAGTGGCACATTTGTTCGTGGCTCAACAACAGCCCCCAAACTCCTCGTGGATCCTTTTGGATTCCTCGGGGAGTTTTATAGAACTCCTCTTTTACGAGGGAGGCTCGACTTAGCCTTTTAGAGAGTTTCCACCTACTCCTTCTCTTATTTGATTTTAATAATGGGGGCCGACGAAGGTTCTAAATTAGCATTCCGTTCGTCGACCCGAGGCGAGTCGAAGAAGATTTTACGTTTCCCTTCGACCCTCCCCATGGCGCAGGTTGAATCCGAAAATACCTTCGGTTCTTTACTGGCCCCGTTCATGTTTTCAAACAAGAACGTACCCGCCCCACGATCATGTCGGTGCGAGCGGGTTTTTTGTTTCGCTTAAAACCCTACCCTTAAGGGTATGAATCTGACTTTACTTAGTCACATTTTGGAACTTTAGGAATGTGCCTTACCAAGGGTTATCCTGGGGGGTTCGTCGGCGCACGCTATCATACCGGTTTTGACGTTCCAGATTCCCGAGGTTCGACTGTCACTTTCCATTAAATATGCAGCCACGCGTCAGGCCCTCATTCGCCACGCGGTAAAGTTAGCGGCGTTCCCGAGGGGTCTAATTTGAATCCCCTCACCCTTATTAAGCCGTTCCGCGTGATTATCTCCGCTCACTCTTTCCCCAATCTTCAATCGCTCTTGCTCCTTCGACCCGGCGAGGATTTTCCGGCGACCCTCTGACCCCGCAGTGGCAGTAATATCGTCCCATACGGTAATATTCCTTTTTCTCTACTCCTGTGTTGTTGTTTAGCCCCCTCGATTTCGATGGCTGAGGCTCCAGATCCCACCCCTTCTACTTCAAATACTTCCGAATCCTCCGAGTTTACGCCGGCCAGAAGGTTCTCGCTTAACTATCACAAGCGTTTCACCGGGTCTTTGACCACTGCTCACACCCTAACTTCCGAAACTTCCTTGAATAGACTAGTTAACATTTACAGCATCCCCAACAATGTAAAAATCCTCGTTCCTCGTCCTGAGGACGTGCCCTCTCGCCCCCCACTAGGTTACACCGCCTTTTCCACTAGGGTATTCGAGAAAGGCGTTCAATTACCCCTATACCCATTCTTCGTCAAGGTCTTGGATCACTATGGACTGGCTCCGATGCAATTATCCCCAGTAGCCTGGTTCAACATGTTTGGTACCCTTCTGCTTTTTAGAAAGGCGGGGCTCGTCGAACCCACCATACGAGAGTTCGAGAACGTTCCTAATAGGAAAGTTCGATACCACAGTTACTTCATGCGACTCAAAGTAGGGCCGCAACTTCCGAGATGAAACCACCAATGCCAATACCAATCTCTCCAAAGATGAATATCGGGTCTCAGCATCGTTCAGCGCCTTGCTCACATAATACACCGGGTGCTGTGAGCCTCCTTCATCTCGCACCAATACCCCGCTAACTGCACGTTCCGAGACCGCCAGATAAATCATTAGAGGCTCCTCTGCTAATGGTTTGGACATAACCGGTGGGGTCGTCAGATAGACCTTCAATTGTTGCAATGCTTCCTCACATTCGTCAGTCCACTCAAACTTTTTTGCTTTCTTTATGACCTGAAAAAACACATTAGTTCGGTCAGAGTACCGAGCTACAAACCTACTCAGGGCAGCCAGCTTTCCGATCATTCTCTGCACTTCCTTCGGACAAGTCGGAGCCGTCAGCTGCTGGACTGCTCGGACCTGCTCCGGGTCGGCCTCGATCCCCCTTCTGCTAACTATATATCCCAAAAACTTCCCAGATGACACGCCGAACAGGCACTTAGCCGGGTTGAGTTTCATTCGGTATTTGTCTAGCACCTCGAAGGCCTCCTGCAAATGCGACAGGTGATCGCTGGCCTCTTCGGATTTTACCAACATATCGTCGACATAAACTTCCATAATTCCCCCGATCTGTTCGGCGAACATTCTGTTCATCAGTCGCTGGTACGTCGACCCAGCATTCTTCAACCCAAAAGGCATCACCTCATAACAATAAATCCCCCTGTCAGTTACAAATGTTGTTTTTTCTTGGTCCCCCGTGTACATGGGTATTTGGTTATACCTGGAAAACGCGTCCATGAACGTCATGAGTTCATGACCAGCAGTGGCGTCGACTAACCGGTCAATATGCGGCAGGGGAAAGGGATCCTTCGGACATGCTCTGTTGAGGTCCGTATAATCGACGCACACCCTGTCCTTACCATTCTTCTTTTTCACGACGATTACATTGGCCACCCACTCCGGGTACCTTACTTCGCGGATGAAACCAACCTCTAGCAATCTCTGCACCTCCTCAGCTATGACCGCATTTCTTTCGGGGGCGAACCTTCTCCGCTTCTGCACCACTGGCTTCATATCGGGATTTACCTGGAGCCGATGTGTGATTACTTTCGGGTCGATTCCCGGCATGTCTTTATGGCTGAATGCAAAGGTTGCCACCCTTGACTGGAGAAATTCGACGAGCTTTTGCTTCTGTCGGTCGTCGAGGTTCTTCCCGACGAATGTAACCTTCGTCGGATCCGACGGGTCCAAGACTATTTCCTCAACCTCCTCCGTCTGCTCGACGACTCCGACGGTTTTCAGGGAAACCGCATAGCAATCTCTCGCCGCGTGTTGCTCACCATGTATCGCGCGGACTCCCCAAGGCGTTGGGAATTTCACCACCTGGTGGAGAGACGAGGGGACTGCTTCCATCTCATGCAACCAAGGCCTGCCCACGATAGCATTGTACGGAGATTCCGTATTCACAACCTGAAATTTTACAGACAAATTAATTCCCTCAGCATAAACTGGTAATGTTATTTCTCCGGTTGGATCCAGTATTTCTCCACTGAAGCCCACGAGTTGCGTCTGACTTCTTTTCACATCCTTCGTCGAGATTCCCATCCCGGCTAACGCTCCTGCAAATATCAAATTAGAAGAAGCCCCCGAATCCACAAGTATTCGGCGAACCCGACAGTTTGCAATCATTAATTCAATAATGAGCGCGTCGTTGTGTGGACGTCTAACACCTTCCATGTCCTTAGGTCCGAATTCGACAGCTACCTGTGAGACAGGTTTCACCGCTACCAGCTCGAGGGCTCTGGCCTCCCGGCAATGCTTTTTCCGCGCATTCCGGGAATGTCCTGCCAGGTCGCACCCCCCATGTATTACATTTACAGTACATTTGACTTCCGGCGGGTCGGGTATGGGGACCCTATTGTCTCCAGTTGCCGGGTTCGCTCCTCGTTCACCCGCGTTCTTGCGGTTTTTGTTGGGTCATAACTCCTTGAGATAACCCTGTTCCAACAACCTCTGGATTTCTTGCAAAAAATCTCTACACTGAATGGTGTTGTGTCCGTAACCGTGGTGGAAGGCGCAGAATCCCTGTGGATTTTGCCCGACTGTCAACATCCTCTTTGGCCACCTGACCAACTTGCCCATCTTTTCCATCTCTCGGATCGCCACTATAGGGTTGACGCCCAACCCGTATGGGGGAATCGTCCCCGTGGCACATGAAGTTCCTACAACCTTCTTTTCCAGGCCGCGCTGGTACGGTTGGAAATGTGTCGTGGGGCGGGAACTTCCTCCTTTATCTGGTCGTTCGGACGTCTTCCCGCGCTCCCTCTGATCTAGGTTGAGTTCCTCCATTTCCCGTCGGAGCTGGACTTTTGCCTTTGCCAATACTTCCGCAAAGGTCGAGCACTGATACTCGACGAGCTTCCAGAAAAGTCGTGAGCCGGGGCGGAGCCCACTCTTAAACGCTGATACGGCTGTCTCCTCCGAACAATTTGATATGGTTACTTTTAACTCATTGAATCGCTTCAGATAGTCTCGGAGTGGTTCCCCTTCTCGTTGAACTACCCTGTAGAGGTCGTCAGATCTAGCGGGTGTTCGACGACTTGACGAAAATTGCCCGACGAACTTGCCATGCAGATCGGTGAAGGAGGATATGCTGCCGCTCGGGATATGCATGAACCATTGCATTGCGGGTCCCTCCAGACAGGCGGCGAAGCTCTTACACATGCCTGCTTCCCTAGCCTCCTCCGGCATCGAGGCTGTATGCATCTTGAAATGATACATAGTTATGAACTCCTCTGGATCAGTGGTCCCATCGTACGGTTTGATCGGGGGGATCGTGAATCGGGATGGGAGCTTTACTTCAGATATCCTCCGCGTAAATGGCGTGTCGCTATAATTCGTCGGTGTCATAGCGGCTGCTTGGACAGGTACTCCGGGAATGGTAGCGTATAGTTTCGCCACTTCGTCTAGTTTCTTTTCTAGAGCAGCGACTTTATCCTCTCCCTTGCTGCTCTCCACTCCTGATTCGGCTGTGTGTCGGTGGCTGCCTGTCTTCCTGGTTCTATTGGCTGACGACCGGCGGGTACGGTTAGTGTGGGATTCGCCGGGATTTGTTTGATTTTCCTCTTCATCGGACTGTTTATAGAACTGGGCTAGTTCTCCCCGCAATCTCTCAGCCTCCAGTGTGGTCCGGCGATTCTCTTCTCTCAACTGGCTCATTTCGTCCTGCATTTGCTTCATTGCTCTCTCGAAGTCTTCCATCCTTGTGCCGCCGGAAGGGTGAGATCCTTGTCGGCTGCTTTCACTCATTGATTTCCCTTTCCACAGATATTCCCACAGACGGCGCCAGTTGTTGATGCACGAATTTTTGGTTTATTTTGTAAGATGCGGAAAATAAAAAGAAATGATATTTTATTGAAATTCAGGGTTCTTAGGGGGAAGGTACTGCCTCTTTTCACCCCCCGCTTCCCCTTTTTATTCTATCGTTTACAAAGAACCATTCGAGTGGTTGCCCACGATTACAATCATTAAATTACATTAACTTTGGCGTTCTAAAACCCTTGATGTGTCGCCAGCCCAACAGCCGCAGGAGGCGGTCCACATTCCTCGCTCGTCGGACCATAAGCGTTTTGAGTCGTCGTACAAGTATCGTCATACAGAGATCGCCGCCTTCCACTCGTCGATCCTAGTGGCACGTTTGTTCGTGGCTCAACAACGATTCATGGATTTCATACTTTATTAAAAGGCGGACTTGGTCATTTTGCAATTAAAAACTCTCTTATGACTCAATACATCCGAGATTAATTATCTTAATTACAAATTAGACACAATTTGACTTTCCTTAATTTCTTGGAACTCAGAGTCAAGACTCAAATTAATATTCATTCCGGTAAAAACGGAAGGTAAAAGTGAAAAAGAAAAAAAAATGAAAAAAAAAAAAAACTTAAGAAAACAGCTGCAGAAGCTTGGTATCATCGTGTCCATGGTAGTTCTGCAGCAAATCGTGATGATACGCAAAGCCGCTCTCCAACGTCGTCGTTTCGGACTCATCAGACGGGCTAGCCGGTCTCTTCTTCTCGCTGCGGCGGCTGACTCTCCCTCCTGCCGTCATTCTGGGCGGTAGAACCGGCGTCAATCCGAGCTCATGGTGTACTCCACTGCTACTCTGATGATCAGCATTGAGCCTCGTGCGCGACTCGTACAGATCATTGCCATTATTGGCTTCGTCGTCCAACTCCGGCAAGGAGCGGAGAACGCCGCCGCGAAGCACCGTCTCGACTGCCGACTGGCAGACGTGCCAATTACCCGTCCACAGCAGCCCCACGGCCCCGTTCACCGGATTCACAGTCCTCCCGCACGCTTCGAACAGCAACGACTGAAAAAGCGCTGCAAATCAACAATCCAAAACTATATTATAATATTAGCTTAGCAGTCTGTAATGGAATGTTATCTATAGATATAGATATAGATATATGTATACCGGGACGTTGGGAGTGAGGGACGGAAGAGAGGAAGGAGATGAGGCCGGCGCGGCCGAAGAATTTGGCGACGAAGAGGGTGGCGTTGGACTGAGCTTGAGGGGTGTCGATGCATTGCAAGCTATGCCTCAGAATGCAGTTTTCGTTGCACCCTTTACGTAGTATTCTGCACCCGTTGCAACTCATTCTTCTTATATATCTTGCACCAATATCAACTAATTTATATATATATCTCTGAGAGAGAGAGAGAGAGGGAGAGGTTTTGAGGGTAGGGTTGAAAGGAGGGGTGATGATATATAGAGGATCAGAAAGATGATGTGATGCGGAGAAAATGAGGTTCATATATGATAAATATAATTACCTGGCAATCAATATACATATATATTATGAAATCTGAAATATTATTATAATGTGTATGAATATATCCATGTAATAACCCTTTGACAAATGAATATATTACACAATCCAAACTTTGAACCTTAGCAAGCCCTAGGTATCTACTTCCATACTAAAGTATATGTACATATTCTTCAGCTAAGGAATATATATATACATTGTGTTTTAATGGATAATTTTATTATTTTTCTCAGAAGAATTTTTTTTTTTCCTCTCCTAATCTCACCTCTATATATATAGTGAGAGAGATTAGATATGTGAGGAAATTTTAAGATAGAATGTAATAAAATATTTAGAGGCCATTTTTCATAAATCATATTCACATCTTCATATATGCAAGGTTTCTAGTTTAGTTTTTTGTTGTTAGAGAGGGAAAAAATAAAAAGAAGAGGAAAATAGGAAATGATAATAAATGGAGAAAATGAATTAATTCGATTGGAGGGCAGGGGTTCCAATTCCAAAGGTGTTGGGCCAAACACAGCGGCCCCGTGTCCCCGCGAATTAGCTCTCTTCCTTCTCGGTTTCCAGTTTCCACCAATTGCCCCTTCCCCTCTTATATACTCCCTCCGTCTCAGATTAATAGTCTCATTTGCTTTTGACACAATAGCCAAAGCATGTGAGTGTAAAATGAGTTGAGTGAAATTAATATTTTATTGTTGAGTGTAAAAAAGTTACCCTTTTTAGAAACGGGACTATTAAAGTGGGACGCATGAAAATAGGAAATGAGACTATTAAAGTGGGACGGATGGAGTATTTCCTTCTTTGCCAAACACTGAGATCATCTCATCATTTTTTTTTTTAAACAGTTCGCGTTCCAAATGAAATTTAGTTTATATAGAGAGAATTACGATCGGAATTCTCATTTTGATCGAAATGGAAAGAATGTATTTAAACATGGCAAATAATGTACTATTTAAGAAATACATCATTTGTCATGTTTAAATAAATTATTTGTATTTCGATCGGAATGCACTATGTACAATATACATTCTGAACGGAATACAGGTTCCGAACGGAATTTCCTAATTGTAAAAATGAATTTCATTCAAAATCCGCTCTACAGCCTCACATGTCTCACAAAAAATACACAGTGTCGCAGGAAACCAACTCTTTCTTCTTTTCTTTTCCTGTTTCTATTTTTCCTCCTTTTCTTTAATTTTCTTTTACTAATATTTTATTACTTCTATAACTCAAATTAAAATGTTTCAAATGTGTTTCAGCTTTACTAAAAAACTGGCTAAATTGTAAACGTTCTTGTCCGAATTAGAATCTCATTTCATGATTTGTAAAAGGTCGGTACAAGATTTAATAGATTAATCCGAGAAATATTTCGAAAATGATTACGCATTTTTTTATTAAACAATGAGGCTTGAAAGTTGAAATATCTATTATTGAAATGTATTTGAATTGACATTTTTTTTAAAAAAACATAGATTGTATTTCAAACTCAAAGCATGTCATATATTCTCACATCAAATTGTCCTTTCATAAGCATGTAAGGGCCTTGCTATTTAATTTGTGGACAAGCTTTTAGGTAAGATTCCTTTTGTGATCTAGTGCTACAATATCATGACTCATCTCTCACTACCCCCCCTTCACCCACTCACATTTCACTCTTTTTTTTTATTCATATTTCATTGGAGACTTTAGCAAAGCCAATAAATAATTTTATAATCTTATTTAATCATTATATGCTACTGCCTCCGTCCCGATCTATTAGACACCTTTGACCGAGCACGGGAATTAAGAGTTGTGAGTGGTAGTGAAATTAATATTTTATAGATGAGTGTGAAAAATTTGTTGTATTTAGGAAGGTGGCCCAATAGACTGGGATGGACGAAAACGGAAACTGTGCCCAATAGACTGGGACGGAGGGAGTAGTATATTACATTTATAAAAGTTGATATTATTTCCTTGACTCTATACATATATTCCTACAAATTAAACTAGGGTTACAAGAAAACTCCATACCTTGTTAATAACTACATAATATAGGGTTCATCGACCGATTGTATATATAATATTATATTTTACAGACTAATGATCGTCCAAATATACTTGAATGTGACATCTAAAAAAAATAGAAAAAAAAGTTGCCAAATTTTTGGCATTGTAATAATGCATGATACAAACGTCAAATTTGGAACTGTTGATGAATAATGCTTCAACTTCCATTTTGTTTTGGCTTGATAGAGAATGTAACACCATATATGCATGTTCCTTGAAATAAATATATTTATCTTTAAGTAAAATTATTTTATGATTTTGTTTTATCACTTTATATGTGACGAGAATAATCATAATTATATTTGTTATCTGAGTGTTCCCAAACTAATTAATCATTAGTCAAGATTGATGATTCTCATGGGTCTTGAATCTTGAAGAAAAATTTATAATAAAAAAAAAAGATTAATTAGGATTGTGGAGCAATTAGAAGATTGATTAAAGTTAGGGTAGGGTACGTGGCATCTTAATTAATCCTATCCATCCATTAATCATTATGACTAAATGAGACATAGACAAAAAAAAGACAAGTTGTGTAAATTAAGTTTTAACATGATAGTAATTACCAATAATAATAAAATAATGATGCATGAGACATGTTAATTAATATTAAATAATATGTAAATGTTTGATTAAGTGAGAAATGGATTGTGATATCTCCAACTCCAAGTAAGTGTGAGTGGACCAGTTTTGGCCTCTTTCTTGCCTTGGCCTTCCATGGAATAGAGAGACATGTGTTGTGTAGTTTTACAATCTCTAGAGAGCCACTACAATCTCTCTCTCTCTCTCTCTCTCTCTCTCTCTCTCTCTCTCATGTGGAATTGGTGATATTAAGATTAATAGATGTTAAATATAAATGATGTGAATCTTTAGATTAATCAGATCAATAATTGATATTTTTTCTTTTCAATATTATGTATTATATTGCCTAATTTATACAGCTTAAAAATAAGGAATTTAATAATAATTAAAAAAAAGCAAAATATATAACTTTTATTTTATATATAATGCAGCAAAGTACGTATCATTGTCGGCTGAGCACATGAAGCCATTAAAAAATGTAAATAATGTGATTTTCAATTAATGATATATTTTTCATTTTATTTTTTGTTGTGCAACAAGGGATTTGGGAATGGGAAATAGTAGGGACAAAACTAAAAAAGAATTAAAAAAAATGTGACGATTATTTCAAAGTTTTGTGATCTATATGGATAAGGTTTCTGCTATCTTAAGATGTAAGTTTTCTTTTTTTTAGATTCAAAATTATCATAGTAAGCATTGCCTATAAACATTCAAATAGCTCATTCCACATTTGTTTGTATTTGCTTTTTATTAGACTTCCCATCTAAATAATATATACTCTAATTTCAAGAAGAAGAAGAAAAAAAAAGTATGTCAACCCACATCCAAGAAAAACTCATTTATAGTAGTTGAAAACATCATTTGTTCATTACCAAGTTTATAATGATGGCTTATATAATCTTTATTTAATCTGTAAGAACATAATTTCATTTGAAATTAAGATTATTTCAGATATACTCCCTCTGTTCCATAATATTAATTTTGTTTTTATTTTCCATTTGTCCCGTTATATTAATCACATTTTCTAAAATGGTAAAATTTTCAATTATATTAATAAAATATTAATTTCACTGCACTTATAAGCATTAGTTACCGTGTTCGGTGAATATGTGACTACCTGACCGGGACGGAGAGTGTATATAAAAGTTGCTTCCACATGCAGCAAAAATAGACATCTCTTCCAACCACATTGGTTTGGATATACCATCAGAAAGCGAGCCATGAAAGCTAAGCCTATAATTCCAATAAAGCCTTGAAAAATTATCAAGAAATATATATAAAAAAAAATAAAAAAAAATAAGAATAATAGCCCAAGTCACAGCAATCAAAACTGGTGTCGTTTGCTCTTTCCATGTCCGAGATTCGACTTCCTCGTATTTCTGGAAGGAACGAGGAAGAAGATAACAGATTCCAGAATCTATGAAACATTACACAAATCCGGAAATATTTATCAGACACCATGCATGCATAATCTTGAACAAAGCTCAGAAATTTTTTAGATATTGCTGCGAATTCCCTTCATGTATATTCAGACAATTCTATGATCAACAAGAACCTGTTACTGGAAATAGAGCAAGAATATCACATCTATATACATGATGTTTCCTACGCGCACGGCGAAGTAACACGAAAAGAAAGCCGTGTGGTACAGCAAATTAGTGGATAAAAGACCATTTTTCCTGTAATATTGGATACCTGGAGGACAGGAGTGAGAGAGCTTTGCACTGCAAAAATGGCGAAGGAGAGAGTCATTTCGTCCGCTTCTTATTACATAATCGCTGCTGCTGCTGCCTCCACGAGGTCTTCAAGGGGGTGTTGTGTATGGTTGTTAGCATCTAGAGTAGAGTGTTTGTTGAGTGCAATCAGTTCTACGTCCCTTGTTGTTAAGCTGATCGTAGTACACTGTTACGTTGTATTATGTGCGTTCTGAGACTAGTGCCCTGAACCTGTTTCGAGTTGGGTGTCGTTGTAAGCAGTCGTACGAGGAAAACAAGTGTTTGGTAAGGAAGGAGAGGAAGGGGAGGAGTAGCATATACCTGCATGGCTGCTAGCAAGGAGATGAAATCTGTGCATTGTTCGAGTAAGGCTCGTTCCTTGGCAGTCACTTGCGCGAGTTCTGTCACTAGATCATTCGCTTCCTCGATCTGCAAAAGAGTTAGATATTTCAGCTTATGGCGAGTTTTTGAGGAGAGGCGTGGTGGACATGGCAGCAATGAGATTACCAGAGGCAGAAGCGAACGTATGGATGATGCCATTCCGTGCATAACATCAACAGCTGAGCCTACGGCATCCTTCAAGCTTACGACGTTGGCCTGTCACGAGCAGAATCGTTGTTAACTTCATTCAAACTAGAGAAAGAATGTGTTTTTCTGAAGTAAAAGCATTGCGAGGCTCGTACGATTGCTCCACCAACGACTGGAAGACGAAGAGTGCTGGCCTTTAAAGCTTCGATAGCTCCGAGTAAAGAAACCGACTGGTCCTTTTCCATAGAAGACCAATCTTCTAGCAATGTCATCTACACAGAAAAAGATATCAATGGGTGTTGGAGACAACAAAAAAACTCAGATGTTTTGCTTGCACATTTATGAATTATTCATGCACAAACAAGATTCAGATTTTACTGCAATGCAGATTCATACATTGCACCAGTGGAAGAATGATTGCAAGAACTTTTCAATCTTGAAAAAAAAAAAACTGCAAAAAATTAATGGATTTCAACCATTGCAGAACAATAGTCAGCCTCCTGAGTACCAAATCATTAATTCATGATGTTATTCATTTGAGAAGCCAATACTTGTGAATCAGTTTTATCTAAATAACTAAACTTAGGAAGGCAGCAGTGGTGTATGATTTCAGTATTGAAAATGATAAATGGAAAGGTATGGCTACTTGGCTAGCACCATAGCACTCTACGGTGACGTTCAGCCGAGGAGTTATTTTTGGGCAATGCTGGAAACTTGATTTGAAAAACTGGCAGTGCAACCGGTTACGGGGTCATAGCTGTAGCCCTTCATTAGTGCTTGTGGATAGAAATAAATAGAAGAATTTTCACATGACAGATTCACAAGTATAACAAATTACAAAAGATAAAGAATTTCAGACTCCTGTTGTGAGCTAGTTTGGCTTCACCAATAATGTCTCATCTCTAAAACATAAGTAAATCAATAAATCATAAAGACCATGGTAAATCATAAACTTGGTTCCAACAGAACGTTAAGCAACAATCACCACAAACATTTTTTGATTCTCTGAGAATTACTCTTCTTCTCGGGATAACACGAAGATTATAAGACCGGAGCAGTTAAAGACTTGATAAGTAATCATCAAATGATGGGGGTCGTTAAGCATGTGCCTACGCGCAGAAGTAATTCAGGAAATATGATGGCCTCAATATTGCAGTGAGATAGGAAAGAAAAGATGACAGGAATGTTGCAGCTATAGAAGGGAAATTAAGATTATGTTACTCAGCAAGACACAACGTTTGATTCGATTTCTCTTAAAAGTGTGCATTAGAAAACTTACCCAGGCCTTTTAATGAAACAGTTGCTAAAATTTAAAAAAAAAATCCAAGATGAAAACTATCAATAGTTTGGCAAATCTTTTCTGCCAGAAATGAGAAATAGAGCTTACTTGTCCTTTAAGAAGAGAAGCTAGTTTCAGCTTTTGCCTCAGCAACTGCAGTCTGTGTCTTTTTTTGGTGACAGTATCTCGAAGATCGGAGATTGCTATCCAGGCATTCCACAGATTTTTCTGGAACACATGGAGGAATTAAATCATGAAATTTTGTAAGGAAAGATAATATATGAATGTAACAGCCATGAGAAAATCAGAAAGCACAGGGGTAGGCACATTCAGACAACTCATGCATGAACATCAACATGAATACATAGAAAACAAAGGCTGACATCGGTAAAAGGATAGATTTGCTTCCACTAAAGTAACAATAGAACACATAATTATTAAGCTATATATACACAAAAAGAAAACAAACAAGCTGTTTAGAGGGTCCATATTCAGAGACAGAAAGCCAGTTTATGGGAATAGCACCTCCCTGTCAAGCACACACAACTGAAAAAGAAAGGACTAATCATTCATGCATGCATAAGAAAATTCAGAAAGCTGCACATGGAAGGGAGAATGTCAAGGATAAGATGATTTTACCGGATAAAATAAAACGCGCAATAATATAACAGTAGAAAGGCTTCCAATTCTTAAATGGAAGGATATTGAGCTGTGAGAGAGGGATAAAGTGGAAACGCATTGGCTCAATGATAGAATGGCTATGGTTTCAGAAACATGGATGAGAAAAATGCAAAGCATCTCCTCTGGATTTAACATCTCATACTAACGTGTCAGCTTGATCAATCCCGAATTTATACATTTTTTTTGTACCCCTGAGGGGTTTTTCTTAGTACTCATTTTCTCAAGATTAGCATGAAATGAAACACAATAGAGGCACATCAACCATCACAAGAAAATATCTTAACATAACTTAAACATGTTGCAAGGCAAACCAATCATGCTCTCTAATAATCAACTGCAATAAATCACATGATTGAGCTCAAACATCAAGTAACAACAGAACATCCTCACCTCTGCACTGTGTTTCTGCACCATCATCACTGCTTCAGTTCTTGCATTCACAAAGCGCCACTGCAGGTTCCGGTTGTACAAGAGCCTCAGCAAATGTGCATCAAAGATTCGGTTTTCCCCAACTTTACCCCTCCTAACATCAACAGCAAAACTAAGGACCGAAGGTGTTTCAGTAAAATTGTTATTAATGGTGCTGACAGCATTCCTTATTCGAGAAGGACTATGGCCCCGCGATGGAGATGATCCAACAGGGGTCATTAGCTTGCTAGGGGAGGCCGGTCTGATACCTCCACGAGCTGGGGATGACATTGTCCGACCATCACTGGAAGACCTTTTCAAGTTTGGCGGCACAATCAGTTTAGAGGTGGGGCTCAGAGATACAGGTGAACCGGGATCTTGCAGCCTCCTCAACCGGGAGTTGGTCTCTTGCCAAAACCTAGCGGAAGCAACAATCCCACGAGACCCATTTCGGCCATTGGATGCCCCACCGAAATCTTGAACTCCTGAAGTACTGTCTGAAGACATACTGTCGGAATCAGATGCAGTATGATCAGAAGGCAGAGATAGTTCATTACTAACTGAATTCCCATCATGAGCTGCCTTTAGAAGATCAGGATTCTCCAAATCAAGGCTCAGCCTTCCATCAAGAGAAGGCCTCCTCTCATCATTCATTAATTGCTGCAGAGTTCGGGTTGCATTCGTAGATCCCATCCCCTTAGCCCTCTCGCCGCCATTGCCGCGGCAATCCAGACTCCGAGACAACGGATTAACCACCCGATTCCTGGCAGGCCACCGATTGTGATCAGCAGGCTTAGAATTTTCCAACTGATCTCCTCCCCCTCTCAACGGAGTACTGCTCCTCCTCCTCTCCGGCGTCCCTTTTCTGACAGTACTAAGTTTAGGCGACGGCGGCGCCGCCTTAGTCTTACTAATGGGCAACGAAAAGGCTTCTCCTTGAAACGACACCGACAAACTCCGGGTAGAAGTGACAAGAAGCTTCGTGGCAGCTGAAACTTCAGCAGCATTGCCATTCTTGGAATCAAGATCGGGCATAAGAGGTCTGACCGCCGCCGGGCGTCTCCGGTCGACGGAAACAGACCTTTTTGGGCATGAAGTCGGCCCATTTGACGCCGGCGTCGAGTTTCTGGAAATTAAAGGAGACGGATACCTTCTCGAAGAGGAGGAAGACGAGGAAACCGAAGATGAATTTGATGTGGAAGTCGAAGTTGAAGGGGACATATATCTCGAAGAAACAACTCTTGATTTGGGTTTTCTTTGATTATTTGCAACACCATTACTATTATCTTTCTCGGACGGCAACAATGGCGCTCTTCTAGAATGCTCATCTTGCGCCGCCGCGGTTTTGGGGTTTTGCGGGCCAGTTGTTGAAGCTGCTCCGGAAACAGCAGCCACCATCATCACAATCAATAACACATGCACACTCCGAACGTGGGAATTCACCAATCACATTGTAAATTTTGCTGAAAGTACGACTTTTTCAGAAGCCATTTTTGGAATCAACCCTAGAAAGATCAAGAAATCCCACCGTAGCTCAAGAAAACATAATGGGTCATCAAAAGGTACCGCATTTTTTTACTAGATCACCTTCCACGAGCTTAAAATCGCTCTATCGAAAACAGAGAAGGTCAAGACTCGAGAGATATAAATCTGAGAATAAATTCTTGATTTTCCGGCAAGAAGTTAAAGAAAGAGAGAGAGAGAGAGAGAGAGAGAGAGAGAGAGAGAGAGAGAGAGAG
>JAPKLW010000130.1:536724-588165 GCA_026898455.1 Plectranthus barbatus | reverse complement strand
GAGAGAGAGAGAGAGAGAGAGAGAGAGAGAGAGAGAGAGAGAGAGAGTGTGTGTGTTTGTGTGTGTGGAGATGGAGAGAGTGTGTGTTGGTGGAGTGGGGGTCTGAGATTTGGGGGGCACAGAGATTCGTACATTCAACGGGGGGTGGGGGGGGGGGGGTTGGGTTTAGCGAAACTTTGGAGAGACGTTACGCAACTAACCTTAATCAATCTTGGTAATTAATTACTCAATAAACAATTTAATAATGGTGTTTAGTGAATATATGTTGATTTTGAATTATTTAGTGATCAATAAATTGTTCGTTTAGTTTAAGATTCACGGTTTAAATTTAATGAAACGTGAGTGTTTGTTTAGATATTGGTGGGGCATAATACCTCCATATGTTCTAACCCAATCAAATTTATTCACCTTTGAATTATTCTAACTTGTCTTTTTTTTTTTATCCATTATTTTAAACAAATTTTGTCAATCAAATACTCCCTCAAAATTAACTATTTTATTAATGTTTTTATAATTTACATTTATTTAATTTTATTTACGAGATCACGAGAATTAATCCCCGAAATCTGACAAGAGACAACCCACTTGAGCAAAGTAATTAATTTAATTACCCCAAAAATAGATAGACAGATAGAGACATCTAAACCAACAAATTTACATAAATGCAACTCATTTATTACAGCCTAAAGGTAAACAAGTTTATTTCAACCGATCAACATTTGTACTAATTTCAGATGTATGAATATATAATCAGGTTTGTTGGGCACATTTAAAAAAAAAAAAACAGAAAATATAAACAAAGAGAAAAATAAATTATATGTAATTTCGAAATTTATTATATATGTTCTTAAATTTATTTATTGTATATGAACAATTAATCATTGTTGATGGTGGATTTTTGAGAGATAACTTTAATAAGAGTACTAAATAAAGATGGAATAAAAATATACAAGATGATAGAAATAAATGCTTGATTGTAAATAAAGCTTGAATACTTTGCTTTTATAACTGTATTTATTGCTTGAGATCCAGTCCGTTAGTCTCATAATTACAGTCTATTTATAGAAAGTAAATACAAGAAAGTGACTCTTCTGGGAAGTCGCATTGATTCGTTCGAAGTAGCTGCTCGAACCGACGCGTTCCTTTATGACCAGCTGTTTTCACGCTAATCCAAAAGTAGCTCGAACTTCATGGTTCTTTCTTCGAGTTCGAGATGCTCCTTACCGAGCTCGAGGCTCATAACTCGAGCTCGAAATACATTATTTTGGGCTTTTCTTCTTTGATAGACTTGATAAAATGGACTTGTTCATTTTTTAGCCATAACAATAGCCCCTCGGCTTTCGTCCGAGCTTCTTCAGAGCTCGGCGAAGTCGAATTGAGTGATTTGGCCTCTTTACGAAGTTATCCTGAAATAAATGAAAGAAGAAATGAGATTTCCCTACTCCGTACCGTAGTTCGGAGATGTTCAAGAGAAAGAGCCGTCCCCATATCGTGCGATATAACTCGACGAATTATAGGGACGTCCTTTTTATTTCGGGGTGTTCTACGAAGTTATCTTTCATTTTTACGATCACCCCTAAGTCCGCGGCTGGCTAAGCCCGACCTATCTACGAACTTTATCTCGTAGGATTTTAAAAACTGACTTGAGAATTAATTTCACGAATCAGTCGGGGAGCGACCCCGTGTCCCTTGGGAATACTATGCCGGAACACCCTGGCTGTTTCTTGGGCTGTCGTTCCGGTTTCATAGTCTTCGAGGAACTTTGCGGACAGAAGAATCTATGACTTCGATGTCCTAAGTTCCTCGGGTAAAATAGGCTGACCCTAGCCAAGATCTCACTTTGCCTCAAAAAAAAGCTTTCGCTTTGTTCGAACAACTTTAGTATTCGAATTAATATAGAGCTCGAATAACTCGTAAGTTCGAGTTCGAGCTCTTGGATAATAAGACGGTTGCTCTTCTCCGAGCGGGAATTATTTGAATTTTGAATTTCAAAATATGCCACGTGTCTTTTTTCTGATTGGTTGAGCTCAAACGACTTTCACGATAACCGAGGCACATTTGTCTATAAATACCCTTAATATTTCATTTTCCAATTTTTTTATTTCACGTTCAATCTCGGACCAACTCCTCGGACCAAGTATTCCACCGAACTTCCTCAAGTTTCCAATCAAGGGTTAGTTCTTTTCCTGTTCGAACTGTTTTCCTTATAATCATGAGTAGTTCTAGCAGTAGTGGTTCGAACGATAGGGATATTATTTCGGCCTGTAGTGAAGATACCGAGATCAGTAGTGGTCAATTAAGCCGAGAAGATCCCCAACCCTCGGGATCGACCAGAAATCATGACGAAAACGATACTTCAAACTCTTTTTCCTTAGAAATTTCTTCGGGTTTAGCCCCTGGGATCTTCCCTCTACTTTATGATCAAATAGTTAGGGGATCCTTAAAAGAAATTCCTTCAGATTTGGACCAGCCGAAGTTAGATGGCTTATTTAAACAATACGGCCTCTCGGTTCGGCTAAACGCCATCGCCCCCGGGGAAGATGACCGAGCTCATCGTCCACCTTACGGTTTCATGGCTTTTTCAGCTCGGGTTTTTCAGTTCGGCATTCGCCTTCCTCTCCATCCATTTTTTGTAAGGATCATAGAGCAATATAACATCGCCCCAATCCAGCTTTCCCCAATTTCATGGTGTCATATGCTCGGCACTTATCTGATATTCCGAGACGCCGGGCTCGAAGAGCCGACTCTTCGGGAATGGAATTCTCTGTATAACATAATTTCCATGGGAGGAAACGAAGATTACTACTTCTTTTCCAAACGATCGAAGAATCCGAGCCCCCTGGTCCTCGGCACGAAATTGAATTCTAAAAAATGGATTCAAGAATTTTTTTATGTTCAAATTCCGAGTGAATATCCCGGTCTGTCTGGAGTTATCTGAGCTGTTGACCGTACATTTAATTCCTCCTCTTGATTTTGCTTGTTACTTAACCGAGCTAACATTTCTTGTGTTTGTGTAGGACAACCGAGGCCGATATTATCTGACGCCGAGACGGAAAGGATTCAAAGAGCCTACCAACACAAGCCTCGCCGATTCGAATCTCTTCGCCGACTTCGTACTCTCAGCATCCACAGCATCGATGACCCGATGGAAAAACTCACTCCTGCTGACTTGCTGCAATTCGAGCAAGAAAAACAACGAAAAAAGTCAAGGAAGAAGGAGACCGTCTAGCCGAATAAAGGCCCACAAACTTCTCGGCCAAAAAACAAGGATGCTGAGAGTTCCAAGAAAAGAGACCGGGCTACCGGTACCTCGGCTCCAAAGGATAAGCCAGACCTTAGCCTGATAAATTCTGAAGAAACCGACCAACCGACCGAGGGGCGCAAGAAGGCTCGAGAGATCTTCGACTTGACCGGGTCCGAGCTTCCGGATCAGGATGTGGGACACCGCCAAGGAAAAGCTAAGGTGACCGCCGAGGATGCCGAGAAGACTGAGGCCGAAAAGCAGAAAAGGCAGAAGTCTATCGCCACCTTCCACTCATATGCCGACGTGCTTTTTGCAGGTCCACCCTGGCCGACCCGAGCCCCATCTCGAGTTTCCTTCCTGAATAATGCTCGTAACTCCCTTGCGGTAAATTACATACTTCGTCTTATTCTAATATCAACCAGTTCGTCAAATTTCCTTATATTGAAATGACGAATCATCAGGGATTCTGCGGAATGATTGTGGATTACGAGCATTGCTACCGAAGCCTCCGGGACGAGCGTAAAGATTTCGTCCAGGCTGAGAGGCAGCGTCGAGAGATCTCTAAAGAGCACGAACATTTAATCTCCGAGCTGTCGGTTGCCACTGTGAGCTTAAAAGCTTCGCAGGACTTAGTTGATCAATTGACTAAGGACCGACAGTCGGCAGTCGAAGAGTTGGCCCGAGCTAGGGACCACACCGACAAGCTCAAGCAGGATCTGGAGGCCGAAGTCCTGAGGCGCTCGGAGGTCGAGCAAAAGCTGGGTGCGGAAGCTGAAGAGGCTAAGAAGGCTTTGCAGGCTGCTCAAACAACAGGGGAGGGTCTGAACCTCGCTCAACTGATGGCTACCCCTGCCGGTGAGTCTACCTTCAATATGATGGAGGAGCTGACTCGCAAGAAAGTGAAGGCGGTCGTAGCCGAGAAGTATCCCGAGCTCGATCTCGGTTTTGTCTATTCGACTCCGGATGCTTCCGAGGATTCTGACGAGGATAATAATGATGAAACTTTCTCGAAGCATCTGGAAGATGATCTGGTGAGAGACGAGCAGAATCGGGAGGAGCAGGTTGATCCAAACCTTGAGCAGCCGAATCCCAACCCTTGAAACATTTTCCTTCAATGTTATGAACAATATTTTTCAACTTCTGTAAATTCGATCTGAACTGATGTCATGTATTTGCTGATTTAATGTTTTGCTGTTTTGCTTTCCACAAATTTTGCATTCATCTTGTTCTCGTTTATTCTGGTTTTTCATCGGACTCGGAGTGAAAGAACGAAAATTTGAGAACTTGAACTGATAAATTTATAACGAGACCCTATATTCTAATACAAGATAGAAATATTGGAATAACTCGAACTTGATACAACTCGAATGGTTTGAACCTTGAGACATACATTAATAACGAGACCCAATATTCTAATATAAGATAGAAATATTGGAATAACTCGAACTTGATACAACTCGAACTGACAATGTTAAAACAAGACTAGTACGAGCTAGAAGTAATACCTTTTCAAGTATTTAATATTCCATGCATTTGGGATAGATTTCCCTTCTGGAGTTCGAAGTCGATAAGCCCCATTGCCGACAACCAAATCGATGATATAGAGTCCTTCCCAGCTCGGCCTTAACTTTCCGACATTTAATTCTTGTGTATTATGAAAGACCTGCCGAAGAACCCAATCTCCGACTTTGAATGATCTTAGACGAACCGACTTGTTGTAGAATTTTTCAACATTCCTTTGAAGTCTAGTCATTCGTCCCGAAGCCTCCATTCTTTTTTCATCGAGTAATTCGAGCGCACCGAAGAGTTTTTCCTTATTTTGGTCGTCGTCAAATAACTCGACTCTCGGGCTTCTTTGAATAGCTTCGATCGGAGATACGGCCTCAACTCCGAATGCAAGAGAGAATGGTGATTCGCCTGTGGCAGTTTTGTAAGTAGTTCGATATGCCCATAGCACGGCTGGTAGTTCCTCGACCCAAGCTGACTTTTTGGCTGAGAGTTTCTTTTTTAAGATATTGATGATTGTTTTATTGGATGATTCGGCCAAGCCATTTGCTTTGGGATATCTCGGGGTTGAAAACAATAACTGAGCTCCAATTGTTTCACAATAATCTTTAAACTTTTTGCTGGTGAATTGGCGTCCATTGTCGGTTATGATTTCTCGAGGTAAACCGAACCGACAAACTATATTCTTCCACACGAAGTTGATCATCTCGGTATCTCGTTCTCTGGAAAGGGGCTCGGCCTCAACCCACTTCGTGAAATAATTCGTAGCAACCACTAGATATTCCTTTTGTCCTGCCGCCTTTGGTAGTTTGCCTACGATGTCGATTCCCCATCGGCAAAACGGCCAAGTCGGAGTATTTGAGTGGAGAGGCTCGGCATGTAAGTGTGTCGAATTTGCATGCCTCTGGCAATCATCACATTTTCGGACAACTTCCTCGGCATCTTTTTTCAAGGTCGGCCAATAGAATCCCGCCGTTATTGTTTTGTGGGCTAGGCTTCTGGAACCTGAATGATTTCCACAACTTCCTGAATGGATCTCGGATAATATCGAGGTGCAATCCGTTTCGGATACACATTTCAGTAAAGGTCCTTGGAAAGATCTTTTGTATAATTGACCATCAAGTATGGAGAATCGAGCTGCTCTTCGTATTAGCCGAGCTGCTTCAGTTTTTGATTGTGGTAGAGCTCCGGTAGTTAGATACTCTACAATTGGATTCATCCATGAATTTTGTTCGTTGTTGACTGGACAAATATCCATTGGCTCGTACTCCCGGTCTCGAGTTGCTGGCCATAGTGCCACGGTTAATGGGATAGTTCGAGTTCCTCTGTAACCTACAGCTGCTGCTAGGTTAGCTAGAGCATCTACGTGCGAATTTTCTTCCCGAGGTATGTGGGAGACCTCTACCTCCTCGAATTTTGACTTGAGCCCCTTAGCTATCTCGTGATAGGCTTGCATTCTGGCATCTCTTGCTTGGAATTCACCGGACTTGATTTACCACCAACTGCGAGTCTGATTCGATTTTTAGTCTCCTTACTTTTAGATCGAGGGCCAGTTGGAGACCGGCGATGAGTGCTTCATATTCGGCTATGTTGTTTGTAGTCCGGAATTTAAAATGGACAGCTCTCTCAATTACCCATCTTTCAGGAGATACGAGTAATATCCCTGCTCCACTCCCCCTAGAATTACTGGAGCCGTCAATACATAGGGTCCAGAATTCTAAATTATCTGACGTTGGACCGAGCTCGACCTCGGCAAGTAGTTGGAGCTCGGGAGTGTAATCCGCAATGAAGTCTGCCAAGATTTGTGACTTGATGGTACTTCGTGGTTCGAACTTAAGGCTCCCCCGAGCTCGATTGCCCACTTCATCATTCTTCCAGATAAGTCTGGTTTAGACAGAACATGTCGAATTGGGAATGACGAAACAACTTTTACTTGATGTGATTCGAAATAGGGCCTTAATTTTCTTAAAGCCATAATTAAGGCCAGGATGAGTTTCTCCAGAGCTGGGTACCGTGTTTCGGCATCGAGGAGTGTTCGGCTTACATAATAGATAGGGTGTTGGTTCCCTTCTAATTCTCGAACAAGGACGCCGCTTATGGCCTTTTCGGAGACGGCCATATACAATTGTAACTCGTCTCCGTGTTCGGCTTTGGCGAGGATGGGAGATCGAGTTAGATATTGTTTGATAGAAGCGAGTGCTTCGTCACATTCCTTCGTCCATTCGAATTTCTTGGCTTTCCTTAGTAAGGAGAAGAAAGGGCTTGTTCTGTCCGAATACCTTGCTATGAATCTATTGATCGCGACTAGTTTGCTGATCATTCGTTGCACGTCTTTCACGTTATTTGGTGGTTGTATATTTTGGATTGCTTTGATTTGGAGTGGGTCGGCTTCGATTCCTCGTCGGCTCACTATATAACCGAGAAACTTTTCGGAGGAAACACCGAAGATACACTTCGTCGGATTCAACCTCATGTTGAATTTATTCAAAATCTGAAAAGTTCGGTTAGATGCCGAAGATGGTCATCGAACGAGTTCAACTTCACCAGGATATCATCTATATACACCTCCATTGTTCGACCAATCTGTTGCTCGAACATGCGGTTCATCAATCTTTGATAGGTCGAACCGGCATTCTTCAGACCGAAGGGCATGACCTTGTAACAATAGATCTCTTGATTCGTCATGAAAATCGTCTTTTCTTGATCCGGAGGATACATTTTAATTTGATTGTATCCAGAAAAGGCGTCCATAAAACTCATGACTTTGAATCCTGCGGTTGCATCGATCAATCGATCAATGTGTGGGAGTGGAAAAGGATCCTTCGGACAAGCTCTATTTAGATCCGTGTAGTCCACACAAACTCGATTTTTGCCATTTTTCTTCTTTACAACCACCACGTTTGCTAACCATTCGGGATACTTAACTTCCCTAATGAATCCGACCTTAAGAAGGTTTCGGACTTCCTCGGCGATTGCCTCGTTTCGCTCTGGCGCGAACCTTCTTTGCTTCTGCTTTACGGGTTTGAATTTCGAGTCCACATGCAACTTGTGCGAAATGATCGAAGGATCAATCCTTGGCATATCGGAGTGCGAGAACGCAAAATTCTCTTGATTTCGGACGAGAAGGGTTTGCATATCTCGTCGCTGCTCATCATTCAATCTTTCTCCGATGAAAGTTGTTCGAGTAGGATTGCTTGGGTTGATTGAGATTTCCGAGCTTCCTTCTACTTGCTCGGCTTCTACCATATGCACCGTCCGGAGCGTAATTTCGTAACAACTCCTTGCTGCCAATTGATCACCTCGGATGGTACGAACTCCCCATGGAGTGGGAAATTTTATCATCTGGTGATAGGAAGAAGGTACCGCCTTCATCGCATGTATCGAGGGTCGTCCTATCAATACATTTTATGCGGAAGGGGCGTCGACGACTTGGAAGCGGGTCGGTATATTTATTCCTTCGGCAAACACAGGCAATGTTACTTCGCCGAGTGAATCCAACCTTTCTCCACTGAACCCAACGAGCGTTATTGGGTTGTCGACTATATTTTTCTCCGAGATACCCATACCCCGCAGTGTCTTGAGGAAAATGACATTTGAAGAGGCGCCGGTGTCAACGAGGATTCTCTTGACTTGGCAATTTGCTATCATTAAGGTGATGACGAGTGCGTCATCATGAGGATGATGAGCTTCAAGCTCGTCCTCGGCCCCGAAACATACCTCGAGAGGGGATGCCTCGATTTGTTGAACGGGCTGATTCATCATCTCCCGACAATATTTTTTGGCCGCATTCCGAGATGAACCGGTCATTGAAGAGCCCCCCGTGAGGACGTTAATGACACGTTCGATCTCTGGCTGCTTCGGCTCCTCGGGGAGCGGTTGTTGATTAGCCCCTGTGGCCGGAGTCTTATTTTTTTGATTTTGACCTCGGGCACCCTTCTTGTTCCTTGTCCAAACCTTTTTTCTTGTCCACGGGTTTTGGACAAGTTAGGAGTCCTTCAGCGAGAAGTCGATCAACTTCTCTTTTTAGGTCTCTGCAGTCCTCGGTTTTGTGGCCGTGGTCTTGATGAAAATTGCAGTAGAGGGACATATCCCTGAGCTCGGGATTCATCATCATTCTTCGAGGCCAGTGGACCTTGTTTTCGATTTTTTGCATCTCCCGAACAGCAGTTCGGAGAGGTATTGATGACTCCCCCTGAGGGTCGTTGGATACCACCTTCATCCCCTGCTTGGATGATTCCGTTCGAGCAAGGTAGGGTTGGTACCGATTATTGCTCCGTGCCTCACTTTTCTTATCAGATTGGTGAGCCGGTGTTTTTCCCTTGTTTCTCTGGCCGAAGTTCTCCTCTTCGACCTCCTGTCGAATTTGAGCTTCGGCTCGGCATAATACTTCTGCCATGGTCGAGCAGGGATACTTAACCAATTTCCAGAAGAGACTAGAGTTTCTTCTGAGCCCCTTTTTGAATGCAGCTACCGCTGTTTCTTCGAGGCAGTTCGGGATGGTTACTTTCACCGAATTGAATCTCTTCAAAAAATCTTGAAGAGATTCGTTCTCTTTCTGGATGACGGAGTAGAGTTCGTCCGATCTCTTTTGCGTTCTTCGGCTGCTGGAAAAATGCTGAACGAAGGAGCCGTTCAGCTCGGCAAACGAAGAAATGGAGTTTGGGGCTAGGTGCATGAACCATTGCATGGCTGGTCCGTCCATGCACGCCCCAAAACTTTTGCACATGCAGGCTTCGCGTTGATGATCAGGGATCATTACGGTCTGCATCTTCATTTTGTACAGTGTGATGAATTCGTCCGGGTCGGTCTTCCCGTCATATGCCTTTATGTTTGGCATGGTGAAACGAGAAGAGATCTGTACTGTTGAGATCCTTCGAGTGAAGGGAGACTCGGCGTAACTATCCAGTGGTATATTCTTCGGAGGAGTTGGTGCTCCGGGGATAAGGGAAATGAATTTCTGCATTTGCTCGAGATGTTTCTCGAGCAACTTTATCTTTTCTCGGGACTCCCCTTCCTCGGTCGGAGCCTGGCTATCAACAGGCTCAGTCCGAGCTCTGGAAGCGGCCTCATCCTCGAGAGGGGGTTGCTCGTCCTCCCCCTCGTCTCTGTTTTGACGAGTTCTTGACTGTGTTTCGCCTTGGTACTCGTCGTCGTCGTTGATCAGGGCCAATTGTTGTCGAAGAGCTTCAGCCTCTTCGGTTACCCTTTTGTTCTCCGCCTGGAGAGTTCGGAGCTCGTCTTCACGACGTTTGAGCTCGGCTTCGAACTCGGCTGCACTGCGGAAGACTCCACGTCCCAATGACGGGTTTGCGTTGTTTCCAGTACCATGTTCCATATTATTTTTCTTTCTTATTAGGCCCTCCTTCTAGCGCCAATTGTTGATGGTGGATTTTTGAGAGATAACTTTAATAAGAGTACTAAATAAAGATGGAATAAAAATATACAAGATGATAGAAATAAATGCTTGATTGTAAATAAAGCTTGAATACTTTGCTTTTATAACTGTATTTATTGCTTGAGATTCAGTCTGTTAGTCTCATAATTACAGTCTATTTATAGAAAGTAAATACAAGAAAGTGACTCTTCTGGGAAGTCGCATTGATTCGTTCGAAGTAGCTGCTCGAACCGACGCGTTCCTTTATGACCAGCTACTTTCACGCTAATCCAAAAGTAGCTCGAACTTCATGGTTCTTTCTTCGAGTTCGAGATGCTCCTTACCGAGCTCGAGGCTCATAGCTCGAGCTCGAAATACATTATTTTGGGCTTTTCTTCTTTGATAGACTTGATAAAATGGACTTGTTCATTTTTGAGCCATAACAATCATAAATACGGTTGGGGAAGAAACACCCTCAACCCTACTTATTGTGTACTTGAAATTAAAAAAAAATTGAACATATGATAAAAATAGTGTAAGCTATGAATTATGAATTATAAAATTAAAGTATTTTGTAATTTCCGGAATATATATGAGTGAAATATTTTTGTCGTAATAGGAGGTATTGTCTCTCATCTCTCTCTCTCTATATATATATAGAGGAGGGATCATGTAAAAAAAAAAATTCATGTGAGAAAAAAGAATGAATCGGTCCATCAGATCTAAAAAAATCAATGGTTGATATTGAATCAAGCAACAACTAAAATGCAATCAAGCAACAAAATAATCAAGTAACAACTGAAGCACAATCAAGCAACATTGCAATCAAGCAACGACCTGAATACAATCAAGCAATGCCGTGAATGCAATCACACATCTTTCTCACTTTCTCACGTTAAGAGTTTTCTCACTGGATCCGCTCCCTATATAGATATATTTCTTGTCGTAATAAGAGGTATTGTCTCTCATCTCTCTCTATATATATATACAAACACATCTACGTGTACATGGACAAATCTCTGCAACCAAGAATGGCTACGCACGTGTGTTTGTAAACTTCCACCATTTTGTCTTAATTCAATGAATATCATTTTTTGTAATGCAAGAAAAAATAAAAGCTTATTAATTATTGTTTATGATCATTAATGTCCATTTCATGTCATAATTTAGGTGAATATATATATATACACTAATTTGTTGGGACTTTTTCTTTTATCTATTGCCATAGTGGAGTGCATATAAGTTTTATTTCCAAAACATCAATTTCGTATAAAATATGTGCATTTTTTCAATTCGAATATCAACTATCTCTTTCTCAATTTAATGCTTAAATTATAAAAATTATTCAAATCTAAGACGAAAAACCTTTCCGGCATCGAAAAAGTGACACAATATGTCAAAAATTCATGTCATATTAAAGTAATAACACGTTTATTTGAATTGATTTTTAATATAACATGGATTTCCGGCATATCCCGTCAGTTTTCCGATGCCCGGAAGTTTTTTCGTCTTAGATTTAAATGTTTTTTTGTAATTTAGATATTAAATTGAGAAAGAGAATAGTTGATACTAGAATTAAAAAAAGTTGTATAATTTATACTAAAATTTATGTTTTTCCCTAACTTAATAGATAATTTATCTATTTTCGGCATGGTAACTTTATTTATCTTTATTTTATTTTTCGATTGTCAATAAAAAGTAATATACTTGCACATGACACTTAGGATACCCTGACACATTAATTTAGCATTTAAAAATAAGTATCTGTAACAAATCGCCAATTTTATTTATTTTTTAAATAATTAACACAGAATAGGTTAGGAGCATAATTAATTTAAACATTTTGTCTATATCTAATAGTTTATTATGGGTTTGAATTAACTAGATACATCTATATATAAATGCATTTTATTTTATTTCTTATTTTTAAAGCTGGACCATTAAATTGATTGCACCGATTTTAGATGAATTATTCACCAATAATTATTGGGTTAACAACAAACATCACCAACAATATCTCATCTCGTATTTTAGTACATTAACACACATTAATTACATAAAAATCATACTTTCACAAACAACATGTATTGTTGTACACTTTTTCTACTAATAAAACATTAGATTAAAACACTTGGTTTAAAGTTAGAATCAAGCCAACTCATGAGCAATTATTTAAAATTAAAAAAAAATAAGTGCCAAAGCTGCAAAAGGGATTAGTTTGGTTAAGTAGATTTATGGAGTGATTAACAAAATAATGGTGGTTGGGAAAAAAATTAAATGCAGCAAAGGCATGTGACTTAAAGTGCACTCAATTAGAAGTGCAGTCAGTTCAAAAGTAACACATCCAACATTTGGTCATGTTTGATTATAAAAGTAATATAATTAGTTAGAAAGTATCTAAAGTCATCACTTACTTAATCGTCTAATTATTGTTGCTTCTCATCTCCATGTCCACAATTTATATCTAACTAATTAATGTAAACTTCAAGGTCACGACCATGAGATGACTTCTATTTACTGTTTTGTTTAATTTTTGAACCCTACATACTACCATAATTTTTAGAGAAGTTATTGTGATTTTGATGGATAGAGTATGAAACTTTTTCATTGGCATGTATTGAGTTAGATAGATTCGAAGAAGGATGAATGTCAAATTTGAGTAGTTTGATTGATTTTATATATCAAGGGCTTATTCCAAAATATGAAATAATCAAATTATAAATAAGGGTAGATTTTTCGAATTAAGAAGTTTTCATGTGACTGACAAATTTGGCTTCATTTCTGGAAAATTATTGTGCTTGAATTAATTGATTTGGGCAAAGGAAAGGAACAGAGAATTCATAATTCATCAAAAATCACATTGAGTTTGTTAGTATTATTGGAAACAATCACCTTTGAAGCACTCAATCCAGATAGAATCTCAGACAATAAATTTTAAGAAATTGCATGTAAGTGTGTACTGTGTAATAAACATTAATATAGAAGATACAATTATACAAAATTTTAAGAAATTGCATGTAAGTGTGTACTGTGTAATAAACATTAATATAGAAGATACAATTATACTAAAAAAGCGTACTCCCTCCCGATTATTTGGTTCATATTTCCTTTTTTGTATGTCTCATGTATATATGGTCCACTATCTAAATTTGGTATTATTTTTTATATGAGGTTCACAAAGATACCCTTGAACCATATTATAAATAACACACAATTAATAAGATCCATTATTAATAGTTATTACTAAATAAAAATAATTCAGAAAGTTTGTTCAAATATTTAATGCATTTATAAATGAACTGAACCAAATAATTGGGACGAAGGGAGTAAAATCATTTAAAGTAGAACATTAGTTCCAAGAGATCATTGATTCAAGCTCCCCAAAATCGAATGTATAAATTTAAATAAAAGTATTACTATCCCAAAAAAAAAAAAATCAGAAAAAAGGGAACAGGAAAGTTGCTTTGGGATGAAACGAAATGGAGTCGATAGGAATGACCTAAAAAGCATAAGTTGGAAAATGATAAATTTGCTCAACTGTTTCAGTGGAGAAATGAGTGAGACTATAAAATGATGGTTCACAAATAAACCAAAGTAAAGTCACATATTGGATAATCAATGCCACCATCACACATCTCTCAGAAAAGATAGGAACAGTAACAATTCAAAAAAAAAAAAAACATCCCACTCTACATAAGCTGTGGTGATGCCCTCGACAAGTTTAACGATACTGCAAAAACAACAGACAGGCAGAAAAAAAGCAAGATTAAATTACAATCGTCGCAGAAATTCAAGAATGGAAATGATTTAGCATATAGTTAAAGAGAAATAGATCACCTTGATGAAGCCGATTTCCTTTGCATTGCTGCGGAAGCACTGTCTGCAGCACATTAGTCCATACTTTCTGATTATACCATGGGGATTCCCACACACACGGCTGCCAAGATTTAACATCAAAACATTCAGAAAGTAACTAGAGAAGCCAAGCAAGATAAAGCTGAGGAAACAACACAAACTGAGCACTAGTTTGTCAACTGCTAATGTTAGCATTTACCCAAAAAAGCAAGAAAAGAACCAGTGGAATGAGAGGACCATAAATGATGCACCAGTTCTGTAAATAATCCTAGTCAAATTATGCACGTAATCTTCGAAGTTGATTTAGATGCGAGAGTTAAACAACACAATGTCAGAAAAAAGATAGAGTGACAGGGTGACAGAAATCCACCGGTATAAGATCTCAAAATCATCAATTGTAATTACTATAAATCAAAAGCAACAAAGAGTTACCAACATAAGTCTTGGATGATTTAGTATGCAGTTACAGTATAACTTCAGCACACCATTATAACAAATTGAAGAACCATAAACTCTGATGAACTTCTACAATCACTCATAAGTTATAGATTTCTCTCTAATATTAACGGAGATTATCAACTAAGATACCAAATAAAATTCCAGAAGTCCATCGATATCAAATATTCACCATTCACATAAAAACAGAGCGCATATAAAGAGTGATAAGATCAATTGAGGGAGAAATAGACAAAATAACCGTAATCATCATTCAACTTGTAAAAAAGCAAAAACCAAAACGCGCATTGATAACTAATTACAGATTATAAAAAAAAACATAGAGGAGGTACCAAGTGCGGGATCCAGGACCGTAATTCTTGGGGTGAGAGTTCCAGACATTGGAGTGACCCATTTCTTTCTCGCTTCGTCCGCCACCAAACGCCGCCGATCAATTTGATTGAAAGCCCTAGACGCAGATGAAGCTGGAGGGTTTGGGGAAAAGGCTGCGAAGCTTATTTATACCGATGTGTCTACAAAAACCCTAATGTCGTCATAATGAGCGAATTGGAGTGAGGGTACATTTGACTTTTACTCTAGTTTTTTTTAGTATTTTTAATTATATTAAAAAGATCATTTAATTATTAATTTTAAATTTGAAATATGAATTCTGAATTTAGGTTAAAAATATTCTAGAAATTCTTATTTCATATCAGATTTTGCATTGAAAATTTAAGAATTTTTTGAAAATTTGTATTAAATTTATTTTTTAAATATTAAATCGATAAATAAATTATCTATCAATTTTATCATCATTTTCTAATTTGAATTATAATGATAATATTATGTGCAATTTTAACTTATTTAATTGCATATAGTAGTAGAGTTTTAGACCATTGAAAGCAATGACATTTGTGTGAATGTCATGAATAAGATAATATTGCAATGCAGAATGTCATGACATGGCTTCGCTATTAATTTATAGAGTATTCAATTAAATGTTGTCAATAATTTAATAAATTAAAATTTATATATATAAAAAATATTTGTAAAATAAACTTAATATTCGTACATTTTGATTCACAACTAAATTTTATATTTTCTCTTGATAACTAGTAATGGATCTAAACGACCACAACTGCTTATTCACTTCTCAAAAGTTTCCAAACCAATAAGATTATCCAATCCCCAAAATTATTCAAATTCCTAAAATTCGCAAAATTTTCAAATTTTGATTATCAAAATTTTCCATTTTCTCGCAATTCAATAACACTCGTTCCTCTCAATATGCTTAACGTCCTAGTAAAAAAATTCAAAAGGGATAAAAAACTAGTTGGGTGTGAAAGAATGTGTAGCCCTCGTGTACATAAATTGTATCACGATCGTAAAGCAGAAAACTCAAACGATCGCAACGAAATAAACGTTGAATCACTGAAAAGTCATTCGAAACGACTTAATAGAAACGTAAGTATGTGGGCGGGTGTTTCGAAGGAGACATATGCTCGAAAAAATAGTAGAATGAGCGAGACCGATATTGAGAAAGAAGGTGCACTAAGAGCAAGTTTTAGGATTTTGTTGTATTCAAAGAAGTTATGCGTTCGCTTCCGAAGTGCGATATAGCATCACTTCGTTCTGCAAATGAAGATGTCAACGATGAATAAGGAAGCCACAAAAGATCAAAGACATTTGAATATGGGGGATATTTTGTGCCTTATAGTGTAGAAACTCCCACTAACAGAACTTATTTTTTTCGTCCAATTGGGTAAATACAAAGTAAAAGGAATGAAAAAGAATAATGTTTCTGCGTCTGACTCTACATTAGATTTTGTTTCTGAATCTCGTGCATCTTCAAATATAAAGAACGAATTTATGAAAAATGCGGCAACTAATAAAATGTGTATCAATAAAATGAGGATATATAATAAGACATTGAATACCTTGGTGGCAAAATATTATTTTTCTCCAGGATAACAAAAGCTTAAAATTCATTTAATGGCACCTGTGTTTGGATTATTTAATTAATCCTATTTCATGTAATTGACATGTGTTTGTCCTCATTTTATGTACTTATATGCATTTTGATGTATCTCTATTATAAGTCATGTAAATGAGTTGATGATGCAAAAAAAAAAACAAACAAAAAACATTACATGCATCATGTACAAACATCATTTGTCTATATATAAAACAAACACCAAAAGATTAGTGGCGGTTCTAAGAATTTAAAATTAGGGGTACAATATATATATAAAATAAATTGGAGATACATTATATAAAATTTATATAAATAAAATGTAAAAAATATATAAATAATAATAAAAATATATATCTATATATTAAAAATAATAATAAATTTAGGGTACAAGTGTGCCCATTTAATATGTTAGATCCGCTTATGCCAAAAGTATTTGTCTATACTGAGCAAACATAATTATCATATGGTGCAAAAGTCACATGTCATCTGTAAAGCAAACGCCATTTATCTATATATATCATATGTAAAAAAAACTCTATTCATTACATCTTTTATTTCTTTTGTAAAAATATTTGCCCCATAAATTATCATATAAGAAGTTTGAGAGTTTAGATAATAAGTGGATAAATAGTTCTTAATCTAGAGTAAATTGTTGCATAAAATTTTGTTTATAACCAAAACCTTACATAAAATCAACTTCATTGCTTGATTGTCCATGTAGGGAAATAATAATTTGTATTTCACTCAAAGAAAAATAGAATACAATACATGTATTTATACTAGGCAAAGTAAATCTATTCTAGTAAATCTATAAATATATAAAGATATATACATATCTAATATACAAGATATGAGATATTTCCCTAATATATCTCAAGACCCCCCCGCAAGCGAAGACGTAGGAAGTCGAAGCTTGGAGCAGAAGTACTCAGAGAGCTTTCGGGATAAGCTTTTGGTGAAGATGTCCGCAACTTGATCTTCCGAAGGAATGAATTTTGTGCAAAGTTGATTAGAGCTGACCAATTCTCGGACAAAGTGATAATCAATATCAATATGCTTTGCACGTTTATGAGAAACCGGATTTTGAGTGAGGAACAAGGCACTTGAGTTGTCCGAATAAATGCATGGAGGCGAGGGAAGTCGAATATGCAGATCACGCAGAAGATTGACGACCCAACGAACCTCGGATGCCATATTTGCAATGGCGCGATACTCCGATTCACAGCTAGATCGGGACACTGTAGGTTGTTTCTTGGCACTCCAGGAAATAACATTTGGACCGATAAATAGAGAATAACCATAGGTGGAACGGCGGGTGTCCGGGCACCGAGCCCAATCAGCGTCTGAATAGCCGACGAGATCGAGAGAGCCGCGGGAGAAAGTAAGCCCATAATGTACTGTGCCCTTCACATAGCGTAGCATGCGTTTCAATCCCTGAAAATGTTTGATCGTAGGAGCCTGCTGATATTGACTCATAGTGTTGACAGAATAGGCCAAATCCGGTCGAGTGATAGTGAGATACTGAAGTGCACCAAGAATAGAGCGGTATAGAGTAGGATTTTCATATGGCGGACCATCTTTTTCAAAGGTAGCGCCCGGAGGAAGTGGTGTAGAGACGGGCTTGGCGAGAAGCATATCAGCACGTTTTAGAATGTCCATTGCATATTTGGTCTGAGTAAGCTTGAGCTGATCATTCCGATACGTAGCCTCGAGACCCAAGAAATAACTTAATCGGCCGAGATCCTTTGTAGAGAATTCAGTGTTAAGTTGAGACATAAGAGTCGAAATAGTAGAAGCATCATTCCCTATAAGAATAATATCATCAACGTAGACCAAGAGGTAGATCAAGATGTGCCGTTTCTGAAGAACAAACAAAGAAGTGTCGGCGTTGCTGCAGAGAAAACCCAAAGACAGAAGAAACTGTCGAAACCGTTGGTACCAAGCTAAGGGAGCTTGACGAAGTCCGTAAATTGCCTTTTGGAGTCGGCATACATGCGTGGGTTGCTGCGGATCAAGAAAGCCTGGGGGTTGTTCCATGAAGACCGGAGTGGACAAGATCCCGTTTAGAAAGGCATTTTTGACGTCCAGCTGATGCAGAGGCCAGGAGTGCATAACAGCTAGAGCAAGAACAATCCGAACAGTGGAAGCTTTCACCACAGGGCTGAAAGTGTGAGTGAAATCATCTCCAGGAACTTGGCTAAACCCTTGAGCGACAAGGCGTGCCTTGTATCGCTCGACTGTGCCATCAGCACGTAGTTTAGTGCGATAGACCCACTTCGAACCAACAACATTTGTATTCAACGGTCGGGGTACCAACGTCCAAGTCTGATTCGCACGAAGTGCCTTAGGTTCTTCGAGCATGGCCTCCGTCCATTGAGGAACTTTGAGAGCAGTCTTAATACCACGAGGTTCCGGCAATGCTGTAGAAACAGAATAAACAGAAACCAAATTTAAATCAATCGGATACCGTGGTTTGAAGATACCTGCTTTGGCGCGCGTCTGCATGGGATGGCGATTCTCCGGAGGGACAGGCGCAGGGTTAGGAGCGACATGCTGGATAGGTGAAGGAGGAGGGATGACAGGTTGGTGTGAGCCTTCGATAGGGGGCGTGGGTTCGGCAGGAATGATGGGATGATTGTCGTCGGTGAGACATAGGGTACACCGCGATCCTTTGTGAAGGTTAGGGTTAGGGTTTTGGAAGGTGGTAGGTGGTTCGGACGACGCAGGAAGGACACAAACATCGTCGAACATCGACGTGAGGTCGAGCCGAGACAAGGGCGAATGAGAGGAAGCATTAGAGAAAAGGAAGTAAGACTCATCGAACCTAGCGTGCCGAGTGATATAGACACGAGAAGAAGTTGGGTCGAAACAGCGGAAGCCTTTGTGATTTGGGCTATAGCCGATAAAGACACAAGGCAGAGAGCGGGGCTGGAGTTTATGTTTAGTATAGTCACGGAGACATGGAAATACACGACAGCCAAAGGTTCGGAAGGAAGCTAACGACGGTGGGCGACGAAAGAGTAACTCATAAGGTGACTGATTTTGGAGAGTTGGACTGGGAAGGCGATTTTTAGTGTGAATGGTTGTGCTGAAGGCGTCTACCCATAGGTTTAGGGGGGGCGGACGAGTGAAATAAAAGAGAAAGACCCATTTCAGTTATATGCCTATGTTTTCTTTCTGCCCGACCATTTCGAGAAGGAGTATAAGGACATGAGATGAGGTGATGGATGCCGTGTTTTGCGAAAAAGGATTTGAGCCTAAGATTTGTAAATTCAGTACCACCATCAGATTGAAATTTCTTGAGTTTGCATGAAAACTGATTTTCAACAAACGCATGAAAGTTTAGAAAGATGTCATAAAAATTCGATTTGGCACGTAGAGGATAAAACCAGGAAAATCGAGAGTAATCATCAATGAAAATTGCATAATAACGGAAACCAGAAGTTGAGGTAATAGGGGAAGGACCCCAAAGATCACAATGTACGAGTTCGAGAACATGTGAGGCTCGACTCTCAGAAAAGAGAACGGTAAATGTGTATTTTTTGCTAGCTGACAAGAAGTGCATAAGCGGAACTTAGAATTTAAAGAAGAAAAGGAAACATAACCAAGCTTGCGGAGAGACTGTAGAACGGTGGAAGACGGATGGCCAAGACGATTGTGCCAAGTTTCAAGAGATGCAGAAGGCGGGTTTGATTGAGCAATTGCCGTGAGGGCAAGAGTAGGATCTTGGAGAACGTACAAGCCATGCTTACGCACGCCGGTAGCAAGTGTCTGGCCGGTGCTCCGAGTCCGAATGTGAAACTGCGCATCAGTAAACAAAACATCAACGGGATAATCGTGAGTAAGTTTACTAACAGATAAAAGATTCTTTGTGATGGCAGGAACAAGGACATGATTTAAATATAGGGAATCTGATATAGGAAAGGAACCCGTGTGGGTGATATTAAGACATGCACCGTTACCAACAGCGACACGGTCGGAACCTGAATAAGGAACCACATTATCAAGAGATGCGGGATCGGCAGATATGTGAGCCGAGGCGCCCGTATCGAGGTACCAGTCTGAGGTCGAGGCAGGCGAGACAGAACATTGAGCCGAAAAGGCTTCTGCTAGTTGCGCTGTAGGGGCCGGCCGGGAAGAGCGTACAAACGAACGATCAAACCGTTTCGGACAGTCGAAAGGGTCATGATCAAGCTGCCGACAAAAATAACACCAGGGCTGCTTTTTCTTCTTGGATCCATTGTTGGAACGCCCTCGACCACGGGAAGAATTATTCTTACCGCCTGAAGGACGAGGCGATTGGGCAGCATGAAAGGCGGCGGGTTGCATGTTCGGCGATGCATCCGAGCCTCGAACGAAAAGCTCATAGCTGAGTGCTCGAGCCAGAAGCGTGTCGAAGTTAGGAAGCTGCTCCTGCGCCATCTGCGCAGCCGTGAAGGTGGAGAAAGTTGAAGTCAAGCCACGAAGAAACCAATGTGACTTGTCCGTCGGGTCGATGGATCGGCCGATTGCGGAAAGCTGATGTTGGTCCCGGTTTATCAGGGTATAACTTGGCAGCGGAAAATGTGTTTGTTCGTTTCTTGCACTCTGCTGGTTACTCAGCTGACTGGGACCTTGTCAGCTGGTAAGTCAACTGGCACTATGAGTACTCAGCTGACTGGCGACTGGCTGGTCAGCTGGTAGCTCAAGACTTAGAATATTTTAAGCCTAGTTTGCACAGTTATCAGTTTTCAGATATACACCAGCACTTCAGTGCTGGGTTTCAAATACAAATTTAAATACTGAAAGCAGATAAAGGCAAAGGATTTTTATAGTGGTTCGATCAACTGATCTACGTCCACTCTCCAGTCGACTCACTGGAAATTCACTAAAAAGCAATCAGGTACAAAGAGTCCTACGATCTATCTCCAGCTGGTAGATGCCCCGTCTACCAGTCCACTGGATCAACCGCTCCCGGTCCTTGTCCTTCTTCAGCTCTCGTCAGATGGATGGAGTGCGAGCACGTCACTTCAACCTCCTCCTCTGACTGGTTGGGTGTTGAGTTCTCCCAAGAACGTAAATCCTCTACGGCAAACTGCCCGTAATAACTCAAGAGCTGGCTGGCTCTAGAGCTGCTATGTTCTTCCTCAGAAAGAGAAAGAACACCAAGCGAGGTCCGTAACTTACAAGCTGGAAGCTTGAAGTCTCGTGTTTGAATAAATCAACACACGGATAGCCTTTAGAAAAAGGCCTCAAAAGTTGTATGCTTTTACTTGCTTGAGCGTAATAAATTTCAGTCTTTCGGTAGGTGAAGAGTTGGCCAAGAACATTGAATGTTGATGGATCCCAGGTATTTATAGCAGAGGGATCCCATTCAAATATTCTAGCCGTTTGGACACATCCGGAATGGTCTCTGTCCGCGCATGTCCTTCTGACGGCGGCAGGTAGGAATTTCCGGAAAGCGCCATGCTTGTGTCCGCTTTTTCTGACACAGACCTCTTTGTGTCAGAACGGCTCTATTCGTCAGTACGAGGAATCGGAACTGGTGTCTTGAACTGATAGACTTTAAGGATATCCTTCCTTAAAGTCTTACTTTGTCAGTATATTCCTCAGACGAATCTTCTTTTTGTCTCTAAGACTCTGGGAGAACGAATCTTCAATTCTGCTGGTAACATCCGACTGGTAGATCGTACTGGTGATCTTGTGCTGGCAGTCTCTGCTGGTGACTTACGCTGGCACAATCTTAGTCTACCAATTTGTCTGATGTTAACCCTTTCTTGGAATCTCCCATGACTGGTGGCTTCACCGCTGGTGAATAGTGTCAGCCAGAACACGTATTCTGCTGGTAGGATTTGTCAGCCTCCTGCTGGTGAAATCCTTCCAACTGGTGAACAGTAGCCAGTCATTAGCTCTTGACTCCATACTGATGAACAGTGTCAGCATGGGTCTGTCAGTCGTCTGCTGGTGAGACTTCTCTCAACTGGTAAGCACATCTCATGCTGGTGAACAGTAGCCAGCATGAGTCTTGATCAGCTACGACTTACAACTCAAAAGACCTAAACATGACTTTACATTTGAGACTAGAGCTATTCTAGAGACAAACTGACGCTGGTTGGACTTAGGATTTGATCCACCAAAACACTTAAACACCAAATCAAAGATCTAAGCTATCAACTGGGGAAGGGAAACTTAGATAATTTTCCCAACAGCTGATCACATAGACCTTTGAATCGGCGGCCGTATTCGGCCACGGAGAGATCGCCTTGCTTAATAGATAATAGATCGTCCTTCAAACTTAACTCCCGAGCCTTGGAGGAATGGCTGTAGGACCGAGATAAGGCTGTCCAAACTTCGCGGGACGTCGCACATCCGATGATTACCGCCATAGACTCTTCGGTTAAGGTAGAGACCAGAAATAACTTGATTAAATGATCACGGGAATACCATTTAGAGTATTCAGGATTGACGGAGATGTCGCCGGAGGGCGACGTGATTGTGCGGGCGGGCGCGGGTATGGATCCATCAATGTAAGGGAGAAATTTTTGGGTGATTAATAAGGGTTCAATCTGTGCATGCCAGAGAAGATAGTTTGAGGAAGTAAGTTTGATATTCACCATGTGAATAATCGTGGATAAAGGTAGAGTCGGTAACTCCGAAGGGTCGACTGGCGCAGCCATGAGAATAAGGGAGGTGCCGATCGAGAATAAGGGTGGAGGAAAAAATTAGGGTTTAGGCCAAGGTTTGACTGATACCATGTAGGGAAATAATAATTTGTATTTCACTCAAAGAAAAATAGAATACAATACATGTATTTATACTAGGCAAAGTAAATCTATTCTAGTAAATCTATAAATATATATACATATCTAATATACAAGATATGAGATATTTCCCTAATATATCTCAAGAGTCCAAGTGAATAATAATAATAATAATAATAATAATAATAATAATAATGTAATTATATAAACAACAACAAAATCCTATATTTGAATTATGTTTATATATTTGTTTTTTAATAAATATTTATATTTTATTAAGGACATATAATTAGCATTTTTTATTCTTTTTGAAAGAATGAACCAAATTAATTAACTACTAGGAGTACTATTTATTTATTGTTTTTTAGTGGATTAATTAGTATTTAATTAATTATTAGAAGGACAAAACAAGTGGTAATCGGAATTCTGAAATAAATCGAGCAATGTCGCAGCACCCTTGTTCATCATCTTCTTCGCCTCTGGCGATCATTTCAGAAGACGAAGAATTGATCATGGACGGCTCCGATTCTGGATGGGTCGAGGCCCGAACTCACTGCGACCATCTCACTTCCTTGTCTGATGATCTCCTACACATCCCAACCCCCGACACTCCCTGCAACAGGTTTGTTTTCTCTCTAAACCCTAATTAATTAATTCCCAATTTTTGGATCGTGAATTAATTTGCGCCATATCTGTTTCTCCCCTTTCGAGTTTGTATGAGCATATGTAAGGCCCTGCTTTCTTCAGTTTATGAACACTAAACCCCTATATACACTTCATTCGCGCGTTTTCTTGTGACCGTGGTCGTGGTGTGAGATAGGGGAAAGGGAATGTTGCGTTAATATTGACGCAAGAGACGTTTACCTGGCTTTTTTATTGATGATATAAATGCACATTCAATTTCAAAAACTAAACCTAAAGAATGATGTGATGTGAAGATCTTGGAATGGAGTTTTGGGTTTATGGTGAGCCTGACAATTGGACAAGTTATGGTGCAGTATATAATATATATACCTGAACTGATGTATTGGTTGAGATTTTCCATTTGAATTTGATCACCTCGATTTCAAGAAAATGCTGTCAGCATCTCCTCTAGCTAGGAACCAAATGTTTGTCATCTAGCATGGGTTGTAGTTGTGGTTGAGCTCAGAAGTTT
The DNA here is from genome assembly GCA_026898455.1 of Plectranthus barbatus. Lineage (NCBI taxonomy): Eukaryota > Viridiplantae > Streptophyta > Magnoliopsida > Lamiales > Lamiaceae > Plectranthus > Plectranthus barbatus. The sequence goes on along the minus strand of JAPKLW010000130.1, from coordinate 563,880 downwards.
CTTCATTTATGTTATTGACTCGCTATCCACTTCTCTAAAAACTGGCTCGAGTTCGACTGATGATATGAACTATGAAGGTGTCAGCATCCGGATGAGAACTGGCTATGCCTATGCTGTAAAGACGTCCTCTGCAGCAGATTCGTGAACAAGCACATGCTAGAGCATTACCAAGAGGAGCTTCACAATTTGGCTCTGAGCTTCAGGTTCTTCTTTTTATTTCTGGGATAGTCTTTCTTTCCCTCTGTGTTGGAAGCTGTTTGTGTACTATCTTGATCTACCCTCACCCTTTATCGTTTCTTGATTCAGTGATCTTTCTGTGTGGTGTTTCTCCTGTGATGCCTATCTCGATGCTCAAGTAATACAGTCTTTACGCCCTGCTTATGAAACCGCATACATACTGAAGTTTGGCTGCCCCCCGCCACTCCGAACAATTGAGCTCGCCCAGAATGCTGATGAGGAAGCAAACACCTCCACTGGAAACTGAGGCACGATCCATCTCTTCATGTGATGCTCCATCAAACCCTTCTTTATTTTTATTTTTTTCCCTTTTTACTTGATTAATGATGGGCAACTTTGAAGGGGAAAAAAAAATCAGATTATGCTTCTTGTTCATCATTGGGTTTGATTGCTGTGTTCTTGTTCATCTTCATCTTTCCTCTGTTTATGTTGCACCTCATAAAATTAGCACTTGCATCTCTGTTAAGAGCTCTGTCATTACATCTAAAATTCGCTCACTCTTGGATAACTTTGTAGTAAACTTTGAATCATTCAAATCCACGTTTATTATGCAATTAACACTCTAATCTACATAGTTCCAGTGGGTGGCAACAAATAATTTAACACTAGAAGTTTACTTTGACTTGTGTCTTTTTTCTGAGATTTTTTTTAGCTTTTTTTCTTTTGGCTTTCAACCCCCCTTTTGTCAAGAATGATTATAAACCAGTTCTAGAAATCAATATTATTAAAAGATTTCAGAAGATTGACTTCTTAGTTCTTTTTGTCTTATGTTCTCTTTTTACATTTTTTTTTGTCTTGTCATCTATTTATCTGCCTCCGATCTAGAAATAATTTGTCGGGATTTCATTGAATTTTTACGTGACAATAAAAAATATGTAATTAAGCAAAATATCAATTCACAATAATAAAACATATATATAAAAACTAATATCACTATTTTGTAAAAATATAAAAAAAAATCTCTATGTTAAAATAAAAGAATTTTAATCTCATTTTGTCTCTCAATTTCTTCACACCTTATTTTTCTTCAATCTCAACACCAATTCTTCTTAATAAATAATTTACCGATAAAAGAGAATTGTATCATAAAATATTATATTGTCTTATTATTAAATTAAAAAAAATATTAGTTAGGGGACCGAAGCTCACCCCAACCCCTTACTAAATTCGCCTTTCGTTGAGAGTCCTGACCAAAGATACAAGCTATTGAAGCAATGAAGAAAAGACAAAACGAGTTCAAAAAATCACTAAAACAATAGTAAACAAATTAGTTCAACGCGAATAGTTTGTGTAGAGATTTGTTAGTCTTGAAAAAAGAGTGTCTATTATAGTACAGACACGAACCCAAGGTCCGTTGACAAAGCGACTTCAACTGACAATGACATCTTACTTAGTACTATACTACACGCACGTGCGAACTAATTTCACGAGAATAACTAATTTTTATTACTACTATCTATTTATTTTAGAATCACAAAATTCAACTCCAAATTCACACACTCATCCATCCGATCAAACCAACAATTTGGGGAGACATAAATAAACGCAGCAGAAAAAGCGAAAAAGAAAAAAATAAATACCTCGTCGACTCAAAGTATCCCAAACCAGGTCAATTATCTCTACCTACTTCTGTTTACACTGGAAAATTGAGTTTTAGCAATTGGGATTTTCCTTCTTCTAGAATCGCGAAGCAGGTTCTTGATTTTGATCTGTTATTTTAGTATCGGTAGCTTTTTTTACAGCTCTGATTCACGCATTTGGTGTCTGGGTTTTGCGTTTCCGATCTAATGTGGAATGGGTTTTGATTTGATTGTGCAATTCGTGATATTTCTAAATTTCTTATGTTAATTTTCGCTTTTCGTCGTTAAAATTCTTGAAAGTTGGTAATCTGCTATGAGTTCATCACTTGATTATGAAAGTGAATTAGATTTTGGTGGCGTATGCATATGCGAAAAACAAAATTGATTCTCTTCTGCTTTTTGGGGTGGTGGGGTGGGGTATTACCGTATTAATAGGAAAAATTATTGCTGAACTTTAATTGTGCTGATCCATAAACATGTATTTTTTTTTTTGTGCTTCTGTGTATAGATTTTACAGTAGACGAAGCCCCTAATCTGGCAGTGGCTTGACATAATCACTAGAAAACTTTGATGCTGAGCAGATCAAGTTAAAAATGGTGGGTAGCCATCATTTTACTCGTGTCAACACTCTAGAGCTGAAAGAATTAATATACAGAAGGATTGGGCATGAAAGAGCTGATCACTACTTCGATCAGCTCAACAGATTTTTGAGTTCAAAGCTGAGCAAGGTTGACTTTGATAGGAGCTGCATACAAACCATTGGGAGGGAGAATCTCTATCTTCATAATCAGCTCATCCGATCCATTGTCCAGAATGCTTGTCAGGCGAAAACCCCGCCTCAAAAAGCCCGAAAAGTTGAGGCACTTGGTGTTAAAGGTGCAAGTGGTAGCAGCCCAAGGAGTTATCTGCAATCTCTTTATGGAGATGCATTCCCTCATTCTCCTCGCAAGTGTAGGTCTCCTATCAGCAGGGACCGCAAATTCCGTGATCGCGCTAGTCCTCTTGGTCCGCTGGGTAAGAGTTTTAGCATTACGTGTGATGAAACAGTTTCAAGAATTCAGGAACAGCAAAGTGCGGCAGAGTTGCTGAGTCTCTCTGGCAGACCTCCAATGGGCACTGTGTCGGTTGAAGATGGCGAAGAGGTTGAACAGTTTGCTGCAGTTCCAAGTTCTTGGAGATGGAGTTCTATTATGCCTCCTATTGGTGTTTCTGTTAACCTAGATGGTTCTCGTAAAGCTCCTCGCTTTGGTTCTTCACACCAAACTGTTGCTGAGAGTTGTCTCAGCAATGGCGAATTGCCTGATACGAGATCTCTAGGGCGTCGTCTGCAGAATAAGTTGGCATTGGAAGGAGTTGGGATATCCCTTGACGGTGCTAACTTATTAAACAAGGGTTTAGATGTATTTATGAAGAGAGTGATATCACAATGTACAGGTATTGCTGGAACTAGACGCGTGGATCCTCGTGCTATTGCAAGAGAGTCGAATGATGTAATGTTATCCAGATTCAAGCATGGGAAATATGCAGGTGTGGCAATGCAGCCTACTCATACAAGCATGTTGGATTTTCGTGTTGCCATGGAGTCGAATCCTTCCATACTCGGTGAAGATTGGTCGACGCAGTTGGAGAGGATATGCAGCTATAACTTACAATAAGTCAATAACCCCAGCAGCTCACTGGACGAACCAAACCAAGTGAGCTCTCTATACTACAACTACACTCACGATCTGGACCGGACGAGGAAACGAGGTTGTCTTACTTAAGGTTGAGTTACTTGCTGTTGGAAGCTTTAGTTTTTAGGAAGGTGGAGTATGGTGTTTGCATACAAGCAGTTTTTCTAACATCTCAGTCTCTAGAGTTGAATATCATTTTTTTTACATTAGTGTGGTAAAAGTAAATAGAAGTCATCTTTTCAACATGTTTTTATTTTTTATTTGAGTAATTCAACATGTTTCAGTAGTGAAGATGTTGAAAGCTGTAGCTTCGGATTTATTCTTCGTATTTGCTGTGTATACATGTCCCTTTCTTCATGTAGGAAGATTTTATTTGGCAAATTTGTTGTTCAGTGATTGACTAATGTTGTTTGTGTCTGGGGATTTTCTTGTTAGATGGAGTTATGTCAGAATCTGTCTTTATAATTCTTGATTTTTGAGATATATTCTGCAATAACAATTCTGCACAGTGCCAAAAACCCACAAAATTGTAGAAACAAATATACTAATCACATAATTAATAGAAGAGTTCATAAAGAAATATGCTACAAGCCATTATCTCTCTCCCAAGACTACATACCAAGGCGAGGAACTAGATCATCATCATACCTACAAACGCTGAAAACTAAATAATCATCAATCCATCAATCATCTCCGAAAAAAACTCGAATTCAAGAAAACCTCTGCTCGAAAAACGCTTCTCCTTTGGTCATTCATATCAAGGCTAAGCTTGCATATGTCGAGTTAATGAAGATGCTGGAGAAGCAATGCAAGAAGATGGATCCATGGTTGAACAAACGCTCATGCCATCATCACCTCATCAACTTTCTCTAAGCTTGCCATGTACGTCAGGTAAATTGTCCATACGTACGAGAATGAGTTGCTTACCAGAGGCTGCATTGTCAATACCAAAGATTTAGCTTCAAACAACAAAGATCAAAGAGACATTATCACTCACCTGTAAATGAACAGGGACGAATTTGAATGTAATGAAATCACATATAGGCCAGAACATTGCCCCTCTAACTAGAGTAGGAACCAGATCCCGCTTCAGCCTCCCAACTATCTGGGATCCACTTTCTCCTGAGAAAATTTTCAGTTGTTGATGAATTGCAAGTAAAAGCAGCAAATTAAGCTAGCTCTTTCACTTGGGTTGAAAATTGGGTGTACCTTGTAAAGCAGCATTAACAGAGAAGAATAGAGAAGTGGCGATTGGGCCGTATACCGCCTGCCCCAACGCCATTTTCGCAAACGTTGAGAAGAGATCACGCTTTGGAAAGGCTCTCGACATGAAATTGAACCAGAAATGCAATGATGGACCTACTATTATCATTCCGTATCCACCCATTCGGACGCTCCTCACCAAATCATACCCCTCTGTACTTTCCCCGGCAATCGTCTGCGCAGAGATTTTACATTATGATGAAGATTGCAAATGGCCAGCGAAGGAAGAAAGGTTGAGATTAGTAAATTTTACCTGAGACGATAGATCTGCGGCGGTGTAGATGAAGGCGGCGGTGATACTTTTGGTTGCGATGGGTCGGGTTTCGATCATGCCCAAATACCAGCTGACGAACCCGGATTTCTGGGAGGCGGATGGTCGCTTGGAGGAGATAATGGTGGATAGCAGGGCGGGAGTGGAGAGATCGAGCTGTTTGCATTTACGCGAGATTGAATGGGGAATCCGAGAACACCACTGTTTTGATTGCTGGAGTTGGTGAGCGAGAAGACTGCCGATTTTCTTCGGGGCTTCAGCTGGGGGGTCGGGTAGGGAGTGTTTCGAGCGGGCAGACTTGGAGAAACGGAGGAGGGATTGACGGTGGCGGAGGAGGCTACTTGCGGCGGCGGCCATGGATTGGATTTGGAGAGAGAGAGAGGAAGGCGTTGGGGTTTAGAGAGGTTTTGGGAGAAAAGCCAGAAAATGGGAGCCTCGTGGGGTTTGGTAGGTAAAGCGGGAGTATTTAGCGACACTCGCCATGGGCGCGTGTTTCTCACCTCGAGAGGAAATCTCATTCATGATTAAAATTAATTGTGATATTAAACTTTGTTAATCTCAATAATTCATATATTATTATCCCATAACCATCAAACAAATATCGACATTAGGATTTTTTTTAACTCATGAAAAATCAATTATAAATATTGTTGGGGGTATAGGTGAGCAAGCCCACTAAAGAAGTCTGAAACGAGACCCGCTCATGTTTAGAAAGGTTGAGCCCCAGGTCGGCCCAAGCCAGGCGAAATGAAGAATGATGTAGACAACTTATAGGTAAGTAGGAGCTCTCTAAAAGCAATTAGAACAAAGTCACCGAATTAAACAGCTCGGCGAAAGAAGAGACCTCCTTCTTAGAAGAACAAATTGAAGAGAACTACTTATGGGGAACCGCTCAACAGTCAAAAGGATAGAAGAATAAGCACACGGAAATCTTTGGGGTCGTTGGGGATGGAGACGTTGTAACAGCCCCGATAAGAGTCGGAGGTCGCTACTCAACAGCTTCAACGAGCGTCCAGGAAACCCTAACGCACCAAATCCTCTATAAATAGGCCCTTGTAAGCCGACTTCGGCATCTAGTTTCAGATATTTATTTTCTTCTCTCTTACATATAGTTGTGTACGACCTTGTTTTTGAGCTTTGGGTCATCTTGTTGCGAGTTTGATTGGGACCTCTACGAGATTGGACTAAGTACCTTATTTCACTTTATTTGATTTATTGTATAGGGTTAATATATTGTTATTAATTGATAATTTTCGCTCATCTTTGTTCATTTATTATTCTTGTTACTCGTTATTGCTCGTCGGTTAGTATTTCCTTATTATTTGAGTCTTGTGTTCTCGAGGTCGTATTCATATGAAATGAACCTCAATAAATATTATGTACATAATACTGGCTATTAAACATCGAGATCGAAACTCATATATGTCGACATTTAACCTTTTTTATGTGAGCGTGATTGATTTAACCATGATGGTGCGAGTGGGCGTGTTAAAGTCCAACAACTAGGCAACTATTGCCACGCCGGCCTTGACCTACCACCCCCACCTACTGACACGTGGCACAATGCCAAATCTGCAGCTTACAATTTCTGGAAAATTATTCATTTTTTAATTTAGAGTTTTTTCAATTTTAAATTTAAAGATTGTAACCCTAAAATATAAGTTTATCTTTTAAATCTAGAATTGAGTGTTAAACTGTATTTTAAATTAATTAACCACTAGTGGCTGATTTCACTAGCAAAATAATTTTACATTAATTTCATTAAGAACTGCTTTCATGTAAGAATATGTGTTGGATTAATTAAGTAGGTTGGAATTTTCCTTGTTTCAATGATTATTCCAAAGCATTAGAGATAAAGTTTGCCATCAGAATATCACCATTATTATAGCCTCCACAGCTAATATTATGATTTGTCTTTTAAATTAAAGTGCATGTAATTTATTTATTGGGGTGACTCACATACTAAAAATTAGTTTGTGCTGAATAGGAATGAATCAACACCATTCATCTGAAAAATTCAATGGTTGAGATTAAAATATTTTTCCAGATTTTATGCTTTTTTGCTTTATAAATCATGCTTAATCGAATTAAGCACGATTTATAAAGCAATCAAGCACGAACGGGAATTATGCTTAACTTTTTAATCTTTATGCTTTAATCTCAACCATTGATGCTATCAATCCAAGGGCCGAGATTCATTTCTATTTAGCACAAACTTTAATTTTAGCACTTGAGTGAATCCCTTATTTATTTATGTATTTATTTCCAGTTACAAAGAAAAGAATATATGTTAAAAACGTATGTTTTGAGTAAAGTGATGTTTAACAAAAACCTTACACTATTTTTCACCTAATATATAGCTTAATATATACAACCTTTGTCACAGCTTGATATATTAATAATTATTAGCATTTGTCTCATAATTTTAGAATGTGCATTTAGTGAGATTTCATTTAATTGATAACTTACCCTTTTATTATGACTACTTATATACATGTGAATTATTATTGTGAAGTGTAAACTATAATTAATTAATATAATGAGTATTAATTAAGTTAGTCACGTCGTTTGTGAGTGACACCACAATATTCTTGATGGTTAAAATGAAGATTTGGAATAAATGAAATGCGAGTTTAAGACCACAGATTGCTCAATCGAATCAAGCTACTAAAAGTGACCATGTAAAAGTTGTTTTTTTTTTTTTAATTCTTTACCAATGACTATAGAACTTATTCTGCTTAATTAAATCAATCAACCCATCTTAACCCCTCTCTCTCTCTCTCTCTCTCTCTCTCTTATATATAGCACCACAAATGCCACAACTTGTATATCTAAGGGGGCATGGCCGTGAGTGGAATCAACAACACGAGGAAGCTGTTGCTGAAGCCACTCTCTGTGTACGTATATATATTTTCTAGCTCCATTTATTTTGTGGAAAATTGTATCAATGTGAAAGAATTATTCACTAAAGATATATACACACGCAACTAGAGTGAGCTGTAAATTTTTAATATAAAAATATAATAATAATAATAAAAAAAAGAAGTGTATTTTTTTTTTTTTTTTCTGGTCTGTTGGGACTTTTGATAACAGAAGTATTATATTTCCGACAATAATTTAATTACCAAAAAGAAATATGGGTACTGTAGGAGGTGCATGAGCAGGTTGGCGAGGCCGTGTGAGGTAAAAAGCAGCAGCAAGAAAGAGGGCGGAGGAGAGCGGCGGAGCGAGGGCGAGGGTGAGGGCGGCGGCGGCGGGGGGTGGTGGATGCCGCACCCGCGCAGCGGAATATACTTCCCGAGAGGGCAAGAATGGGTGATGGATGATATCCCAACTCATGCAGCTTCCTTTGATTGTACCTTCTGGTTGAGGAGCAATGATGGAGGAGTTGATCATCATAAACATAATCATACTCCACTAAACAATCAGGATTTCCACACTCCCTCTTTCACTCTCTAAAATTATTACACTACTTTTAATTAACTAATTACTGTTTAATAATCTCTTCATGTACGCCTGCCTCTACCATGCTTAATTGAAATAATATTATAAATTCCAGTTATTGCAACTATATATTCTCCTTTGGTCAGTAAAATTTCCTGCTTGAAAACACAATCTTACCCTAATGGTACAACAATGGTTGCTCATTCATGCATGCACGAAATAATTACAAACAACTATGAAAGTTCGCGCCAGAACCTCCCCATTTAGATATTGTACCCCAATCTCAATAAAATGAGGTATTTCGTAGTTTTTATCAAGGGATAAGTTGCACTTTTCAATGGAAACATGCACGATAAAAATCTCAATAAGGTCATACCAGAATAGATAAACCATGAAAGATGGATAATTCATAAATTAGGAATCACTTAAGGCTACAAGTTGGATCCAAAAGGCAAAATTACTCGACATGAGTGATCCTCTTGCAGGAGTGTAAACAGAAAATAAGAGCTTGTGTTTTTGCTACTGTTTCCTAAGGCAATACAACCAAACCAACATCAACTTCATTTACAAAAAGGGGATTGCCTACTTTCATGAATCATGCCTGCTTCCTCACTTGAGAAAGTGAGGGCTAATCAAACCTGCAATCTCAAGGAACCCAACTCTATCCTTTCCAGCAAATATTGTCTTCAGCTTCTCATCACAGATGATCACCTTTTTGTCTGCAGGATCCTGAAATGAAGAGAAACACACAATCAATCAGTCCTAACTCCATCTTTAAGAGCTCGAGAAAAGACAACTAATATTCAACATTGAACCAATATCTGTAGAGCAGAATGCAATAACTATGCACACATTCAATTTGCATTCATTTGGAAAACCCCCCAGCACAACATCACAAATGTCTCAACCAAATGCAGTAAAAGGGACAAGAACTTCGGCCTAAAATATAAACAAGCTAATCAGCAAAGCACTAAAGCACCGGATGAAACCAACTAAGAAAAAGCGCAAACTGAAATCCGGACTCATACAAAATAAGCCGATGCTTGAGAAACGATATGTGCCTAGACAACACAAAATACGCAATTCAAAGGTAGTACAGATTCCTAAATCTAGAGATTGAGAGATCTTTTGTATTTTTACCACATAAAGTGCCGCTTCTACCTTTCATTATATTCTATACTCACTACCATAACAAGGCACACCTTTTTGTTTACTGGATACAATTTAACATCTATGTGCGCTGTCGAGAAGCAAAGCAGAAAACATTAATAAAGATAATGTTGATATTGAAAGTTTTTGTTTATCACATTCAACCAACACTACCGAAGGTTGCAACTGGCAAGAGTAAGTTGTGAACAGAGTTTCAACAAGTATTGGCATAACAAGTCAAAAACTGCTTCTAATACCATATCTAATCTATAACAATCACATCACATAATGCATATTAGTTCAGAATGAAAGAGAAGTATAATTTACTTAAATATTATCAAAAAAACTGACTAACCAAAGACAGAAATCATAACAACAAGAAGAGAAAAATCAAGTCGTGATCACCATATTTATCCCAGCCGTAATACTTACATGCAAAATTATAAACTAGGAACAGAACACCATTCAAATGGATAGCAAGTTAGCAACACCAATATTTCAAGCACAAGTTATACATTTTATTGCATATAAATGCTGGAATGGGGGCGTTAAGCTTAATATCGATTTGATTAGATTCAACAATCACGTATTTTATTCACATCGGCAAAAACTGACAACTGATAAAGTCAATAGGTTAACCTTAAGAACACAAGTATCAACAAGTTTGACTGGATAATCATTCTAAAATACTGGCAATTTCATTGTCAATATCAAAAGTTGAAACGAAACACAAGTCCCAATTTTGTAAATACCACCAAACAAGAGAGAAACTGAGCATATAGCAGTCGAATACCGAGAAATGTATGGTTTAGCACGAACAAATATACCTGAAGATTCTGCTGTTTGATGTAATCCCAAATCTCTTTGAGTGCTTGGGTACGGGGTATCTCAGCCACGCCACCCAGGAACGCCTGCATCTCCGGTGACACTCGCCGCGGCTTCATTATTCCCCTCGGCTCCCGTTTCTTCGTCTCCGTCGCCTGCTTCGACGCCGCCTTTACCGTAGCCGCCCGCATAGGTAGGTTATTCGGTGTGAGTTTGACGGCGACTAGAGACGGCTTCACGAACGACGCCGATTGACTCACGAAGAAACTCGAAAACACGCCCGAAGACACCGCCATTTCTGTAGTACTGCAGATTCAATTTTGAGGGATGGAATCGGAATTTTTGAAATGACTGCGTGAGTGAAGAAGATAAGACTTCGACAGAGTGGCGAAAGAAAGGGTTCCAGTTAAATGGGTTAGCCCAAACCCGGATCCTCCGACCCATTTTCAATTTTCCGGTTTCGCGGTCACTTTCAACGGGTCAGTAAATAATTCAGTTTTGTAAGTAAAGAAATACTACCTCCATTCCGATTGATTATTTGGTCCAAATTATTATTTTATGGTATTTTAATTATGAGAAGGTTTCAGATTAGGTACGCCTATATAATTTAGGCGGGTTTTATCCATTAACCCAGGTCAAACTCATGTAATAAATCCTATTTGTGATGGGTGAACTCATTTGGGTATGGATAAAACCCCCTAACGCAAAATTTTGCCTTGAATTATATGGTCCCATTTTTATATTTGGTATTATTTATTTATTTTGTTAATTTACCATACTCCCCCTAAATAACTTTGAAAAAAGAGAATATTAAATGTAATAATATGAAAATAAGCTTAATTATTGTTTTAAATGAGGGTAATGTTGAAAATTTGTTAAAATAAAGGCACAAACTTCCGTTAGGCACGCTTAAACGGTTTAGGCGGGTTTTATCCATACTCAAATGAGTTCACCCATCCCAAATAAAGTTTATTAATCCCCAATTAGGGTATATTTGATGGGTTTGACTTGAGTTAATGATAAAAAAATCGCCTAAACCGTTTAGGCGTGCATAACCTGAAACCTTCCCAATATTAAATAGTTTTCAATAAACGTGTAAGATCAAATTGGACTATATAATCAGAATGTATGAAGTATATAATTTTTTCTTTGATAAATCTTTGTCACACATGATTTCGATCTCAAATGCAGAGGTGGCCATAGCTTCGGTTCCCATTTAAAAATTTTGAAACCTTCATTGCCTATTATAGTGATAGTTTCGGTTTCAATTTGGAATTGTGAATCGAGGATTAGTAATTTTATTTAATTTAATTTGGGGAAAAATTACCTTTTTGAACGGTAGTTTGTTCTCAACCATCAATTAAGTTAACGCGGCATGATCTCATTTGTTCATTTAAAAAAAAATTGGCCAGTTTCAAATTGTAATTTAAAATTTTCATTTTTAATTTAAATTTAAAATCTTTCAATAATTCCTTAACCAGCCAATCAAAATACGAGTTTCGGTTCGAAACTATAAACCAGCAGGTCATTCCGGTTCCATTTGATCTTTTATCTCTACTCAAATGGGCCTTGATACATTACTCAATATTGGCCAATACACTTAATATTAATATACTAGTTTTATAACTAACGCTAAAAAATATTCTATTCGTTCCGATTTATTAGACTCTTTTTTTTTGGTACAAAAATTAAGAGTTGTGAGGTAGAATGAGTAAATAAAATGAATATTTTATTGTTTAATGTGAAAAAGTTATCATTTTTGAAAATAATCCAATTTAGTTGGGACACTCAATTTAATAAGAGGACTTATTCTACTGGGAGTCTGAGACGGAGGGAGTACTAGTTTTATTTACTCTATAAATTTGTCACGTTTCGTGTTAATCTTACGCGGCTACGCCCAATTAATATATATAATAACAAAATAATATGAAATGTGTTACATGCTTGAAGCGTAGTGCAAATCAAACTAAAATGAATTGTTTTATACATATGTATATTAATATACTAATATTGAATATTGAAAACCTCGAGTCTGGAAATACACATGCGGTAGTATTTAAATTTATCATATATTTTTGGAAGACGTGACACATAAATGAATAAAATGGGTTAAGTGTAATTGTGTGTGGGTACAATGTTATGGCCATAAAGGGTCAGCATTTAATACACTGCTCTCAACATATTTTATTCTATAATAATAAATTTGATATATTAATAAAAACTACTCCCTCCGTCCCATCATATTAGGGCAGAGGAGAATGCATAATAATCAGGTGTTATTAATGTAATATAATTAATATTTTATTAATGAATGTGAAAAAATTATCTTTTTAAGAAATAAGACTAACAAATAGAACGGACCAAAAAAAAAAATGAAACTAAGGGAGTACTTTTTATTATATAACTGTTCGGTTTTTAAAAATAAGTATCGATTGATCAATTTTTATGTTAAGTGACCGATTCTTTTCATTTTGTAGTAAAAATTGACCAATTACAAAATAAAATTTGCCAAACAATCTAAGAAGAGACCTCCCACTTATGATTAATCATCATGGTTTAAAGCAAATCTAAAAGATTAATCATTTTGGTTTTTTGTTTTAATGCTATTAACTCTAGTGTATTAGTCCAAGTAGAGATATGGAAGAAAAGAAATATTGAATATTGGGTAGCCTGTAATTTGCACATGGTGCTAAGCTGTAAATCCATTTTTACTATGATAAAATAATTAAAATTGGTTGGAATTTGTTACCTAAGGTCTACAAGGGATCAAACATTAGTTTAGGTAAATACAGTCAACACTAGAGTCCAAATTTAATTGCCACCCTATCTAGGACATTGACGTGGACATGTGGCCTTATTGTCCTTTTTTAAAATAAATATACACAATTTTCTTTATGATATTATTATATGGAGTAAAAGATAAAATTTCTGAATTAGCTATTTTGGCTATGAATTTTGGCCATTATTATTAAAAAAAATTGTAGATAATAGTTGGTGGAGTCTCATAATATGAATGATGGGGAATTTTGACAATTTGGGGCTCTCCATAATAATATGGAAGCTTCCCAATAAATTAGTTAAAATGCAGTGTGAGAGTGGGTAGGAAACATTACACATCTTTTAGGAAACAAACTCATTGATTAGGAAATTTGAAGAATGACTGAAATTATTAGCAACTCACATGTCTTAACATATGATGCGTGGACCAATTTTTTTTTTTTCATAGTTACTAAATTAAATAACTAGGGAGAAAAATAAAAATAGGCTTCACAATTGGATAAAATTACCAATGTTAACCACAGTTTTGCTCACCTACCTACCGTATGCACATATAATGTGCTCGCGAACTAATGTGGTTATGTGTGGTAATGTTATATTGGTGGTGAGATCAATTTTAATTAGGAGTTTTATCCATTTTGGACCATAAAGATAATTTAATTATCGATTCAAGATCCAAAAAATTAATTATCAATTTAGTATCCGAAAGATCACAAAAATTCTCAATCCAGGACCTAAATCAGGTCTTGGATTGACAAATCATCTTTTGGATCCTGAATCGATAATTAAACTATGTTTTGGATCCAGAATCGATAATTATTATCACATCAACTATGAGCACATTAACACGTTGATGGTCATTGGAGCATTTATGATTGTAACCAATAGTTAAATGGTAGAAGTTAGATTCAAACATGAATCTTACAATAACTGATAGTGAAAAGAAAGGAAATGAATCCAGCCTGTAAGATTTAATAATTGATGAAACCTAAGATTTGCATGTGGCCTTTTATATTTATATAGCTTGAATTAGTAGATAAAAAGTACTAAATAATGTATATGTAGGTTAGACTTTAGAGAACTCATCACCCATCCTTTTTATTCAATCATGTTCTTGAAAAAAAAAACATTTTTTTTTGCCTAGAACGAGGTGGATTCTACCAAATCCAACAGAATCCCACATTATTTTTATTTTATACAGATCAAAACCTCAAAATCTAACAATAACAAAACCTCTGAAATATTGATGAAACAGATTCCTCCATCAAAGAAAGGCAACTGAAATCAACCCTCCATTAGCAAACAGCAAAAATGGAGTCCCAACTCCATTGATGGATCATATAATACAAGTAACACAAACAAGAATAGCTAACAAGATCTCCAACAAACTGAGTCAAGCTTGTTACTTCTGCCATGTTAGTAGTAGACATATATATAGACATTTGTTGCCATGGATGTTTGGCTCTCTACTCTATCAAATCTCTACCTTCCATACTACATTAGAAATGCCCTTCTCATCTCCCATCTCCATGGCTGCAACTTTTGCCCATCTTGATGCTGCTGTTGTTGCTGCCTTAGCCCTTTGGTTATGAGGGAGCTGGCAGTCGTCGTCTCCGATCATCGAGCAGGATCTCAACTCAGCCGGTGGAATGAAACAGTCGACTGAAAGGCCGGGTACATTGAAAGCAACTTCTTCAATTGTCCAAGCTTCTTCCATCCTGGTTTTCGTGTGGCTCATTGCCATCTCCCCGAATCGAAAAAGGGTCACAACAGAGTGCCCGGAGTGAGCAACCATGATCCCTTCAACAGGGCGGTAGTCATCAAGAAATGAATTGGTGGTGGTCTCCCAATACACAGCTTCCCCTCCATTGGACTGGATACGAGTGAGATGCGAATCCTCCATCTGCACGAGAAGCCCGGTTTTCTGGCTGAAGTAGCCGAACAAGACGTGCCTTATAATCTCAGCCGGAGCTTCGCTCCTCGCCTTCAGCGTGTGATGATCAGCAGCAACCTTCAGAATAAAGCAGTCATCCCCATTGATGCTCTTCTCTCCGATGCAGATTGCTTTCGCAAACATATTCGCCGTAGTCCTCGGATCTAGTCCCTACAAAACCAACCTCAATACAATCACAATGCTTAACAGAATTTGCATTCTTGTGACATGATCAGAGCAGGAACTAAACCTGAAGGGTGCGGCGCAGGGGCCTAACCGGGCCCTTGGCGGCGTGTGCACCGAGCCACGGTGTGTGCCTCCATACAAGCTTCCCATTGCAGCCAGCATGGACTTTGCTTCCCCCAACTGCAAGCTCCACGTACCACATATCCGGATTCATCTGCCACAGCACGAAGCTGCCGCACTCTGCAACTCCGGTTGAATTTCTGCTCTTCACCATCTTTGTAGCGGTCTCGAACTCTGAGGCTATCATTTTTAGCTTCCCTAGCACATAAGCATTCTTGATGGAGCTCTGGGATTTCTGCCCTCCTGCAGCCGCAGTATATTGCTGCAAAATGTACTGAGCTGAAGAAGCTTCCTGCAAATTTTCAATACCTTATTAGACACAAATCTTCAGCAATTCATCTCTGTGAACAATGAAATCTCAAATCCATGCTCCATTTCGAGCAAAATTGAAACTAAGCTCCATTTTGTAAATGTGCCATAACACAAATCAGCATAGAATCTCATTTTACACAGTATAATTTCCCAGCTAATCAAATTTGAAACTAACCCTCGTCTGCAATTGTAAAATTAACTGTGTGTAAAGCAGCAAATTCCAATTGAGACTGGTTTATAATGTAGCTTATATGCATGCAGAGAGAGAGAGAGAGGGAGAGAGATAGGTACAATTGGGGTGTGTTTAACGCTGAGGTGAGGCAAAGGATCAGTGGTGCTAACGTGCACCGGCGCGAGGGGCGCACCCATTACTCCCAGCAGCAGCCTCAAATCGGACTTCCTGTTCCCACACTCACTCTCAGCGGCGGCGACGGAAGGATTGCGGATCAGCTGCCCGCGGACCCACTGCCTGAGGCCGGATCCTGAACGCTTCGACTCGGAGATTTCCGGACCATCCGGATCCGGACCCTCCATCAACGGTGCCAGGGTCTCCCTCACCGGCCTCATACTGGCCGATCTAACTATCGACGGCTCAGGGTTACTCGCACCGACCTTCTTCCGCCTGAACATACCCGACATCGGGGAAGCCGCCCGACCCGGAGACTTGGCCCGCGACCTCGCCGGAGATAAACCGCGCGTCACATCCTCCCTCAACGCCGAAAAGAAGCCTTGTTTCTTCTCCATCTTTCTCTCTAAACTATCCTATGAATCACTGTTTCTGTATCAGCGACTGCAGCTTCTAGCGCTAGATATAGGAGCGAGGATTGCGTGATGCAGGTGCGGCCGTCATTCGTTGAGGCTTTCTCGCTCAAACACAGCATATGTGAGAAACAAACAGCTCTGTTAGAGAGAGAGAGAGTTGGTAGTTAGAGAAATGGGGGAGTGACTAGTGAGCAGTGAGGAAATCGTTGACGGGATTGCAACATTTATTTAGTCTTGGACTAGAGAGAGTGAGATGGGGAGTGACAGTGGAAAGCGACTGGTAGAGAGAGAGAGAGAGAGAGAGATGGTGCATTGTGATGATGGATTGGTGGGACATTGCGACATGATTATGAAAGAGTTGAGCGAGTGAGGTCACGCTCCCTGCATTAAAATATCAAATTTATTACCATTTTCGACTGAAGCTAATTTGGATACTTACGATGGCTATCACGTGAGTTACCGTACTTTAATCACTACTTAATTACTTAATTAGGCAATTAACGCGTTTTCACCATTAATTTTTCATCCAATTTACACCCTCTGTCCCACCTCAATTGTCCCACTTTCTTTTTTCGTCCGTCCCACCTCAATTGTCCCATTACTTAAAAAGGCAACTTTTTCACACTCAACAATAAAATATTAATTCCACTCAACTTACTTTACACTCACACTCCTTGATTATTGTGCCCAAAGTCACTGGGACAATTCAGCCGGGACGGAGGGAGTATTTGGTTAGCTATGATTGCTACTTTCTCACTTAATTACTGATTTAACTTTCGTTTCATGCTTTTTTTTGCTTTCCTATTTCCTCCCTCCTAATATATTAAAGTAAATAAATTTAGTTTATATTTTATTTTGTCATTATTTCTTCAAAACCGGTTACATTCATATTACTCTCCCCGTTCTCATTGTATAGTCCAGTTTGATCTTGCACATTTACAAAAAATTATTTAATATTTAAACAAACTTCCAACATTACCCTTATTTAAAACATTAATTAACTTCTCATTTTCATAATATTACATTTAATATTCTCATTTTCCAAGATTATTCAGGGATGTAATGGTAAATGACCATATAAAAACAATACCAAATATAGAAATTGAACTACATAATTGAAACACCCTAAAATAGTAACCCGAACTATATAATGGGAACGGAGGGAGTAATAATTACTTTCTTAATTTACCTTTATTTATCTCACTAATATTAAGTTTATCTTGTTTTTAAGATACTACAATTTGAATTTTTTTGTTTCACAAATCGTATCATAATGATATTATTTAAAATTTAAGAAATATATATTACCATATTAAATTAAATATAATTATCTTTATCGAATACTAAAATATCTAAATGATAACTTTGTAATATAATTTATCTATGATAAAAAAAATTCAGATAATCACTAAAAAATGTATAAATATAAATAAAATTTTGTGATTTATATTCAACTATCATAAAATAATATATTATTTAATACGTGTTAGATCCTAGATTTTGTTTGGTGTAAAACTAGTAGGATGTTACTCTCTCCGTCCCGCCAAATTAATTCAATTTTCTATTTTTGTCTGTCCCACCATCAGATTAGTCCTCTTTCATAAAATGGAAAAAAAATCTCTTAACATCAATAAAATATTAATTCCACTACACTCACAAACATTGATTTATGTGTTGAAACCAAAGTGGACTAATCTAATGGAATGGAGAGAGTGTAATACAACTACTATGAAAAATGAAACATATAATTAAAATTAAAATGCTCACCTACCCACCGTGGGCACGTATTAACGTGTACTTGTCTGTCACTCCATCAATGATGTGATGACATAACATTGGTGATAATAATAATTAATATTGACCTCACCACCAATCAAAAGTGTTGTATTGATATGTGAGTTAGTGGAACCACACTGAATAGGTGAGTGTTTATGATAATTAAAATGCATGTTTATTTTTGAACTCAGCAGCTACTCCCTCCGTCCCAAGTAAATTGTCCACATTTCCTTTTTCGTCTGTCCCACAATATTAGTCCACTTTCCTAAAATTGCAAATTTTCTACACCCATCAATAAAATATTCATCTCACTAACTCCCACTACCACTCACATGCATTGGTTATCGTGCCCGGTCAAATGTGGACAATTTGACCGGGACGGAGGGAGTATTTTATATTTTGGAGATCACAAACCCAAACACAAAGAAAGAGATGAGATGTAAATGTAAATGAGAAGTAGGTGGTGGTGTTGTGAAATTAGTAGTGAGACATGGATGGATGTTAGATTCTTGGGAAATTGTGATGACATTCAATATGTGGATATCTGAATTCTGATGTCGCAATTAAAGGAAGTGTGTGTGGGTTGAATTAGATTAGAATACATACATCATCATTCATCAATGTGGTTGTTCAGCTGATAAGTACTCAGCGGCCTACATTTTTATTATTTAAATTAAGTTGAGATGCAGGATCGATGCTTAGATCTCATTCTATGGAAAATGGAAATTGTTGAGAGAGAATAAAAGAGTTGTGGAGTGACAACATAGAAAACATTATCATATAATGCATTCATTATATATGTTGTCACACTCACCGCTCATCTTTATTTTTTTTTATTTTCCCATGTCCCAATCCAAGATTACAGGATTCATTATATTGATCATTTTATTTTATTGATTTTTTTTTTGACGATTATGTCCTTGACTATATATATATATGTTGAGGTTCGAAAATTGATTGATGAAGGCCTTTTTAGAGAAACTAACAAATATTGAATAAAAGTGAATTAAAGGTGAACAATAAATATCAATGAATATACAATTTGATGTTGAAGTACAATATAGAAGTCTAATCGAAAACAAGAGAATCAAAGTATTCAATGTGTGAGTATTTTGGTAGCATTTTGGCTAGCATACAACGAAACCAAAAAAAAAAAAAAAGTCTAAATATCTAATCGGGGTCTCCCTTTTATGGACACAAGGAAGAAAAGCCCATTATATAATGTTCGGGCTTCAACCGGCACGGCCCTGACTTTCTCGAAGCTGACTCCGAAAAGTTTGGGGTCGGTTGCAAGTTGCAACTAACGCGGCTTATCCTCAACCATCATTCTTATCAACTGGCTTCTGTTTGGTGTCGGAACTTGGGGTCATCACTTGGGGGTCAATTTTGGACCTTGGTTAGCGTCGTTTTTTGCTTACTGATATTCTCGTTTGGTCTAGCTGTGTTCTGGGTTGTTGGGCCGTATTCATCTAGGTCCACTTCACGGACATGAAATCAATTTGGTTTGATTTGGGCCAATTGGGCCCAATTTCAACATCATAGATTATAAACGACAAAATTAAAAGACATAAAATTCTTTGTTTATGGGAAAGGAGAAGAAAGATTTTTATTATTCACAAATGCAACTGTGCATAAAAATATATCAGATATTTATAATGAAATGGATTTATATATATATATATATATATATTTATTTTATTATTATTATTTTTTTTATTCACCATCCTCACATAAGAGTAATGGACCATTGAACAAATATGTTGATGAATGCAGCCCATTTTTGTAGAAGCCCAAATTGGTGATGGTTAAAATCTTATATAGATATAAATGTGCTTGAATCGCCCCCACCAGAACCCTAAATTCTTGTGCAGAAAAATCGGACGAGTTGGAGCGATGGCGAAATCGATTCGATCGAAGAGGGAGAAGAGGCTGAGGGCGATTAGGAGAGATTTGGTGGAACCGATTTACGAGAAGAAGGATGCCGCCAAGCTAGCCGCTCAGGAGGCGGCCCTCGCCGCCCCCAAGCTCCCTGTAAAGTCGAATCCTTCCACCGCCGATACCTCTGCCTCTGCCACTGCCACTGCCATGGATTTCGAGACGGCTGATGGTAATCAGAGCTCAAAATTCCTGAAGCCAATGGGGAAGAAGCTGAAGAAGAAGATTAAGATTGCCAAAAAGAATTATCGCGGCAAGGGGAAGATCAGAAGAAAGAACGTGTAACTTGATGAGTAAATCTCCCCCAATTCTTCTGCATTTGTTTTGCTGCTCCTACTCCATGTTAGACATTAAAGTATTTTGATTGAGAAAACAATTATACACACGCACGCATTAATGCTTGGTACATACGCATATGGATGTTTAATACACTTTGGATTCTGTCCATTTTTCTAACGACTGATCTGACTTCAAAAGTGACGGTGGTGTTCAGTGGGATTTGTAACAAGTCGCGCCTCTTATGCATGATCTTAATATGAATAGCACAGTTTAATTATTTAAATTCTCTCATCTCATTGCTTAGAATTCTTGGGTGCTAAGAGAGGAAGAACTTTGGAGGTTTTTAATTTTTAATATATATATATATATTTTGGGGATGAGAAGAGAACTACTACACTTTATGTATTGACTATTTATTGGACAATCAAGCATCCCACTTCAAATTCTAATTCCACCCATTACTTCTTAGATCATGGGTATTTATAATTGTTAGTAACCTTTCTATTGCTTTTATTCCATTAATCACCCACTACTATGAGTAATTTCAAACATGCTCTCCCTTACTTTTGATGTGGGTTGAGATTCCCAACTCTAAGCAAATGTCGCATAGTTGTTAGTCCACTCGTAAGTTCGAACAATCTCTACTTCGATCTAACTTCCTTCCACGCATTCTCAAAAGAAATGATTCTTGTGTTGATATATTTGCTTCAATCATGTCACGGTGCGATCAAACAATAATATTTGTTGTCGCTATGAACTCCACTTTGCACGAGGAAAGGGTCATTTTCTATTTATGAGTTCCACGAAACACGTGATGACTAACGTACGCCAAGAAGGTACTGACTTAGTTTGGAATGTTTGATTGCAACTCTAGTCATTGTCCGTGCTGCTTGTGCGACGAGCACTATTATTATTTGCCCTATAATCGATTGCTTTGTTGTGAGAACAAGGGCTGATACTAAGGGAAGAGAGATTGCGGAGGAGGAAGGTGTGAATAGGGCGGTGTTTGTGAAATGAGGGGCGGCGACGATAGAAACAATTGCACAAGGGAAGTAGGAGTTGTTTACTAATAATAAATGTTTCTGGCCCACTTGCTATGGCCGGTTTTATTACCTTATGTTGGCCCAAATGTGACTTTGAATCTCTAGGCAAGAAGTTGATGTTCAAATTTTCTCTATCTTTGTTAATTCTCTCTCGCCCTACTTTTTCTTTCTCTTCACGTATTTCCATGTCTGTTTGTGATATACTCCATCGGTTCCAATTATATAGTCCAGTTTGATCCTGTACGTTTGTCAAAAATTATTTAATATTTAAACAAACTTCCAACATTACCCTTATTTAAAGCATTAATTAATCTCTCATTTTCATAATACTACATTTAATATACTCATTTTCCAAGATTATTAAGGGATATAATGATAAATAATCATATAAAAAACAATACCAAATATAGAAATTGGACTATATAATTGAAACACCCTAAAATAGTAACCCGGACTATATAATCGGAACGGAGGGAGTATTAGTTTACTTAGACAAAGCATACAAGCCAGGGCTAACAAATCTTCATTGTTTGATAGAATTTTCACTATTAAAACTGTTTTTCCAGCTAAGATCGTTAGCTTACATGATTCGTGTTCGATTTGAGTTTCTTTGTGCCTATCAAGATTCTCACGTAAGTAAAATTGAATACGATAAAATAAAAGAAAGTGCAATGAATTAATCTTGTTCTTCTTTTTTTTAAAGTATAATGCATTAATTTAAATTATGCCCTACTCAAATATCTTTATTAAAGTTCGAAATGGTGATTTATATATTAAATACATTTAAAGATGCTTAATTCATATAAATTCTTAATTATAGACAATGTACTTACAACACAACATCTCCAAAAGGGACAAATTAATCTTATTCTTGTGATTTGTGAACTTATGATGAATCTTGTATGTGGGAGATGCTCACTTCTTGATAACAACTAGTATTTTACCCGTGCGATGCACGGAAACATTTAATACATTTATAATTTGCAAGAAGGGATGTCAATCTATCAAATTTTGGGCTAAACGTAGATTAATCAATTCAACTTCGGGCTGGGTTTTGTTTATTCCTCCAATTTTTAGGTTAGACAGTCAAGTCCTAAATAGTTTTAAAATAAAACATGTAAATTATAGGATAAATCATCTAAATATATGAATTCAACAATGGCATTATAAATATTAAAAATACATTTATTAATGATTTTTCATTATGCAACTGACAATTCTAATTTGGTTTAAGTTAACAACCCACCGACTCCTTTTCTCTTTTCCCATCTAACACATTTTCACATACTTACATTCTCAATGCTATACTGCTATCAATAATATTAATATCGATTTTCAAGACATCATCTCTCATCTTGAACTTCTCTGCTAATCGAGAACAATTCATAACCAAACTAATAAATTACTGTTAATCGAGAATAATTCATAATCAATCTATTAGTATATTATCCATTCTCTATATCTATATATAAATGAAAACAACATAAATGTAGTATTGATGAGTGGTAAAAAGGTGGGCATTATATTATTATCTTTTTTTAAAAAAATTAAACCCTTCATAACAAAATAGCTATTTAATGTCTAAAAAATTTAAAAAATACAATTTTCTAAATCATCTTATTTTTGTAAAAATAGGCAAATGTAGAAATTGAATTATAATTATTCTCAAAATACTTGCATTAAAAAAAATAAGAAAACTAAATATGAATTTACATGTTAGAAAAAAATTATTTCATAAAGAAGTTTCATTCCAACCATAAAAATTCAGAATTTATAAATATTATTTGATGATTAAATATATAAATACAAATTTCTAAGTAATAGCATCCAACTTTTTCTATATAACAATTGCATTCAATATTTATATAAAATGATAAAATATTAATGTACAAATTTATTTGAAGTTTTGCCGTTTTGGATGAGTAGATAACACATGGATATAAACCTGCCGTTGGCCCGATTAATATATTTATCATAATTATAGTACCAAAATATACTCCTATTGGAGATCATATTTATTAATTAAGTTTTAAGTTATATAATTATATTTAGTTCAATATATAGTAAAGTTTATTTATTTTTGAATTAAAAAATATTGTTAAAATAAAAATTAATATGTTTTAAATAGTTAAATTTATCATTATCTAAAAATTTGTGATGTGTTATTTTTTTATTTATTTTTTATTATTTAAAATATTAAAATAGTGAAAATATATTAAAATTTAAAAATAATTAATAAATTCATTGATCGAGTCGGTCAAGCCCGAAAACCACCGATGGTTAGGGCTAGGGTCAAGATTTTTTAGCCCGAAAATTTTTTTGCTCGATTCAACCCGGACCGATTAATGTGTAGCTTGATAGGGCTGGCCTTAAACCCGACAGGTTAGCCCAATTACATCCCTACTAAAGGCTATGATACTGAATTGACATATTTCTACTGCCACCAACTTTTATTATTAACTATGTGCTCCTCTCTCCTCTCATTTTTCAATTCCCAACATTACTTTTTTTTCCTCTTCAGTATTTTCTATGATGCTCTCATTTTCCTCTGTACACTTTCGACATACATTTATTTTAACTCAATAATTTTTTTCATTTTGAATGAGATTGGATGTAATATCGGAAACGCTACTCAATTAGCTGTTAAAATCATTTGGTATTTACAAACAATATTTTTAATGGCGAATAAATCTAAATATGAAAAGGCTTTAAAATTTTATCCTATTAAAAAAAATTTCGAGAATTATTCCTAAAAATAAGCATCCATAAACAAAATAATTAATAGATGTTACATAAACGTACTAAAATGCGTGAGTTTATAAATAAATTTAGAAATGGATATTTAATCAAACTCTTGTATCCGATTAATTATAGCTATGTTAAGATTGAATTATACTCCCTCGGTCCATACACTTGCAATAGTTCATTTTTTGGAATGTTTTAATTAATAAATTACCTACTAACCCTATTCCACTATCTCTCCTAATTCTACTAATACTACTTCATTATCTTTCCTAATCATTTTTTCTTAATATCCGCACTTTTTCTTAATCTCCGCACCCGGTTAAATGTTTCAAGAGATTCAGGACATAGGGAGTAATATTTATTTGTTGAAAGAAAATTAATTTACTGTTATATAATTTTAATAAATAAAGATGTGAAGTTTGATTTCAAATTTAAAGAGACACGTCCCCAACATTTTTTTCCTAGCCACCCCTTGTAGCCAAACAGAGGCAGCCACCATCTCTATCTTTTAACAAAATAATTATTATACTTACAACTCTAATTTATGCTTCATTTACTCCGAGATCATTTTCATTTTAAAGAGAGTAAATTTTAGGTCATCTCTTAGCCGATTAGTGGCTTCAAGCCGTCTGACATCGCTGAATCCTTAATCCTTATTTCTTACGTCTGAATGCTCTCTATGTCATCGAAAACTGGAAAATGTTGAATCGCTGTTTTTTCTCTTTTCTTTTTCTTTTTTTCTTTCTTCTTTCTTTTTCTTTTTTTTTTTTTTTTGGTATGAAGTTTTTGTGCTCTTACGTTCTATTCATCTCATTTTCGTTCTGAAAATTCTTAATTTGGTTTGACTACCTACCATGTCCTAATGACCAACACAAATTTGTTGAATATGAACACCACTCAGCTCTAGCTTCACGATTCAACGGTGTATGGTGGTTTTACTGCTATATGTTGATCCTGTTCAGCATTATGAAACTTTAGGTTAGAGAGGGGCTTTTTTCAAATTGTCCAGAACTTTTTAATTTATTTTTATAGAAAATGTACCTTATTTCTTGTGAAAATGAGTACTTCACAATCATATTATATGAGCCTTTATTGTTAGATTGCTGGCGCAACCGGTGCCACACTGCAGCGCCACCGAATGGGTGGACTCTTCATGTAGCCATAATTTATCTCTACTGTAGTTAAGCTATGCCCTGAAATAACATTTATTAGCTCTCATCAGGAACCATTCTTAGTTAACATTTGTAAAAAGAGTTGCAGTCTAAAAGTTCTTATCTACTTTTGCATGATCATAGTTTCTTTATAGCTGTAAATCATGGAAAAATTATAATATATTAACACACATTGTATTTCTTGTGCTATAATATGGTGCAGTTGCCTCTTAGTGCTTCCCATGATTGTGTAATTCCTGTGAAGATCTTAATGCCTCAACTGGGTTCTTGTAGTTCTTCTTTGGCTTTTCTTATGTGGGTGCTTCAACGTGTCCTATTTTCTCATCACTGTATATGACACGAAATATGATATAAAATTGATTTATGTGTTGAATGAATTCTATTTACCTGGTAATTATTTCTTGCTGGCTTCTTGATTGTTAAGCTGCAGATTTCATGAGCTCTCTTGCTTCTTTTTTATTTTGTGATCCTATGGTAGATCTCGTACTCTTCATCTTTTGTTCTTGTGGTTCTCGTGCTTTTGCTTTGTAATTCTTCTTCTTCAAAGAAGATTCTTATTATGTCGTCGTTGTTCTGCTTCTTTTGTGAGTTAAAAATAAGCGAATTTATTAGCAAAAAAGAATCTAACTTTGTAAGCAATAAAAACAAATAATGAAATATATGATATGGTATTTCAGACTGACTATTTCTTTTTCTTCTTCTTCTTTTGGGTGCTGGAACCTCGTATATCCTTATCATTTGGTGAAGATCTCGCACAAGAAACTACATTGAGGATGAACTTGTATTTTTGTCTTCCATGACTTTAAATCTGCAAAGAATTAAAGCTTTTAATATCAGTAGCTCTAAAACAAATAAAAATGAATACGTGGAAAACAACACATTAGATTTTTTAGCTAGTAAGAAGACGAAGATCTACTGTTTTTTCTAGCTTTGAACAATTCAATGTAAATGGGTGCATTTATAAATGTCTGAATGTTAACTGAGGTGGTAAAAATTAAAAGTACAATTTTTTTTTTTTTTTAAATTGAAGAGGCGGCATTTTTTATTTCAAATTTCAAAAAATTTCATATTGGCGCCCGCTAACTAAATTAATAATAGGGTGGTTGTTTTTTGAAATGGATAAAAGGAATTAATATAATAATGTGCATGGGATTTTGGGCTCTGCATGAAATTTGGGCGCCTTTTCATGCTATTTGGGTTTTGGGCGGACTTTTCATTGAATGAATAGTGATTTTCGTTTGTCTTTTAGTATTATTAATAGATAGTGCGCCGTAAGACTATGTTTATCAGCAACCAGCTCAACCACCCAACCATCCAAACTTTATTAGTATATTTTATTAGTTTCTCTCACTTCCACATCACTCCAACCCAACAACAAATAAATGGATTCATAATTAAATAAATAAAAAGTAAAATATGTGGGGCCACAGATCTTTGTGGTCTCTCCAGGTCTTGGTCGATCTCTCTCAAGATGAAGACATTTTTTCCTTTTTTTATTTTGAAAAATCTGATGTGTCAATGATGTGGCGGAAGATCTGCTCGTATTTGTGGTCTAAGAGAGAAAGAGAGAGAGATTGCAGCACCATATCTATGAGAAAAACGGTGTCCCATACTGTGGGAATATGTGGCCATGCTTACTTGGGCTGCTTATTTTTCCCTTTAGCCCAATACTA
>JAPKLW010000130.1:520444-536714 GCA_026898455.1 Plectranthus barbatus | reverse complement strand
AACCTGGGCTCATTCAGAGTCCAGTCGGAGTCCGGTGGTGTAACAGGCCGGTAACGGGCCTGCTAGTACTAGATCCTAACACATACGTAAGAAGAAAGGCAAGGAGAAATTTCTTGCCAAATTAAGATGGAGACACTGCATGAATTTTTTATGATTAGATCAGAGGGGAGAAGTTTACTTGAGGAATTTACGAGAGCTTCATTCAGGAACCTATTTTCAAACGATGAATTATTTCTAAAACTAACATAAATATTATAAACAAACTTCAAAAATCAAAAAAAGAAAACGTGGAAATGAAGAGGCCCTTAATTATTCACTCAATTATTTCAAAAACTAACTTATGTATGCATATATTATTATAAAGCTCTTATTTCACTCAATAATTATTCAAAAACTATTTGAGCTTGTCTAGAAACGGCGGTCGGGGCTCCAACGCGGCAGCGATGGGCTGAAATGAGTCGAAGAAATCCGGGAATCAAGCAGGTCGGTGATGGGCGCAAAGCTAACACAGCGCGGCACCTTGTATTGATTAATGGAAGCTCCCCTCGAAATCGCGTAATCCATCAGCTCTTCAAACGTCCCGCTTCTCACAACCCGGATCTCCAACGGCCCGATCGACTTGTCCGCCACCCGCCCCTGCCGGTAAACCGAGTTGAACGACTCCTCCATCGCCAGGCAGCACCGCTCCAGAACCTCGCCGCCGGGGGGATCCGCCGACTCCTTCATCAGCATCTCGAAGTATATCACGTAGTGCCCCGGCACCGTTTTCGTGTCGACGCAGCTCGTGTACTCCACCACGCTGGCGTTGAACTCCTTCAGCAGTTTGGAGGCGCTGTCCACCGCCGCCTGCAGCTCCGCCTCGTCCGTCTTGTCGGCGTCGATGCTGAGCAGCACGTTCTTCCGCCTCACGAACTGGAACTGCGGCGCCGAGTTGTGGAACCCCGTCACTCGGAGGATGTCGCCGACTCTGTAGCGGTACAGGCCGGCGTAGGTGGTGACCACGAGCTCGTATTCTTTTCCGATCTCGACGGCGGCGAGGTCGACGAGCTCCTGGGTTGAGTTTGGGGAGTTGGGCTGGTGCGGCAAGAACTCGAAGTAGCCCATGTTCGGCATGATGGTGTAGGAGACCTCCGATGGATCGGCCATGGGGTTCAGATTAAGCCCGAAGTAGCACTCCGATGATGCATACATGGTGCACGGCTTCGGCAATCCGCCGCTGTAATAATCGAGAGTTGGGATGTATTGAGCCATGGCGCCGGTAACAATCACATCGAGATATTTCGTGTTGGGCCAGATTCTCGGGATGATTCCCTCCCAACTCTTCTTCTCACATTCCCTGGTAATAAAATCCGCCAGATCCGGGTCGGGCCTCATGATCCGGGCCATGCAGTCGCGGATGGAGCTATCCGTGATTTTCGGGTTGAGGGACCCGGTTCGGATATCCTCGGCCAGCTGCTTCCAGTTGAGCTGGAGAAACCTGATGGCCCGGCTGAGGCCGGAGGCGAAGACCGCCCCGACGCGGAGGACTTGGAGGCGGTCGTAAAGGCCGCACAACATTTGGGCGTACATGCTTTGGGAGGAGTCCTCGCAGAGGATGGTTTCATTGGGGCTGGTGTAGACGTTAAACGGGTCGTAGGGTCGGGTCTTGAAGAGGTCGCTTTTGTAGTAGCTGGTTAGCACGGGCCGGGCCAGCAGCCCGCCCGGAGTCTTCGTCTCCGACTTTATAAAGTAGAAGTTGAGTGCTTTCCCTTTGTCCAGACCTTTCACGTATCTGTTCCGTCAAAAGCACACATGCATTTCTCAGCAAATAATAATTTTAGAGAGAGGAGAGAGAAATGTTTAAAAATTTCATGCTTTCAGTGGTGCTTACTGGTTCATAACAGGCATGAGAAGACTGTAGAGAATCTGACGTCTATCCCAATCTTCTGCAATAGTCGGCATCAGCTTTCTTTCCCCAGCTGAAGTTCCAGAACTGTTCAAAACCAAAACCAAAAATTATCTATCTCAATTTCTCAATTAGGTTACTTGTATGAAAATGAAAGAGAGATGATGGAGGTCATCATCACCTGGTAAGGAACTCGGAGATGGGGCGAGCAGATAGAATGGGGGAGCGGTCGCCATTAGCGATCCTCTGAATCAAGGGCTGGATACCTTCGTAGGTAACCATCGGAATTCTGGATTTGAAGGTCTCCCGATCTGTTGCACCGCCGAGATTGAAGCTCTTCAGATACTCAGTGTCTGCGTTTTGTGCGAGGATTTCAGCCAACACCTTTTCCTGCACTGCGTCGGCATTCTGCGTCATCTCTTCGATGAACGCAAGAGCCTTATCCTCATTCCAACTCGCCATGAAAGCAATTCGTGTAGAGAGAGAGAGAGAGAGTTGTTTGTATTGTGATTTGTACGAGAGAAGAGAGAGAGAGAGAGAGAGAGAGAGAGAGAGAGAGGTGGTGAGATTGGAAGATGGGGAACCCAACTCTATATATACACGACAGTGTATGGGGGCAAAGCCGTGACGTGACGTCACGTTACACGTAGTGTGGGCCCCACGTGACGGAAGGCTACTATGAGAGAGAGAGGGGGGCAATCTGAGCACACCGTGTAGCTCGGATGAGAGACACCGTGGGCCCGAATTGCTCCAACGGAACGCTACAGGTGGGACCCAGCCCGCCACGTCAGCCTGAGTCTGAACAAATTTCTTCTAGATATATTTTTTCCTTCTTCTTCTTCTCTCTCCATAACTTGTACAATTCTGGTTCCCCCATTTGGAATATAATCTGGAAAATAGAATTTACGTAAATATATTTTATTTTGTGAAAGATTGGATAATTGTAGATTTCTAAGAAATGATTTTGAAAATGTTGAGTTATATTTACGAAAGAACTATTTCAGGAAATTGTGTTTTTATAAATATATAAGATTATTTTTTGTCAAGAACGAGGTAATTACATTATAATTTTTTGAGTTTACGGCTGTTTTGATTAGAACGACCGATTATTCAGAACTAAATTACAGTTTTTTTTTAAAATTTAAGACTATTTTGACTGAAACGAGCGACTAATAAAAATTAAATTGCATTAACTGTGGCTAGATTAATTACATATATAGTTTTTGAATGGATTATATAAAGAAAAATAAAAGTAACAGTGTGCGTGTGCTTACAGAAACTAACAAAATTTAATTCGATATGTATTCATATAATTACACTTCATCGTCTAATTTACTAGTTTTCATTTAATATTTTTTAGAATCATAATCTCTTGTAAGATATAAATATTATTAATTAGGATTGGTTCAAACCAGTTAGGGTATATACAGTGTTTGAAAATTAAAAAAAAAAAAAATCAAAAGCACAATAATGGAATAAGGATATAATGCATTTTAAAGTTTGACTATTCAATTATGGTCATCATTATTTTTTTATTTTTTTAAAAAAATTCTTATGGGGTTGTTGTAAATCTTAATTGAGTTAAATAGACCCCAATTGAGATTGAATAAATCTTAGGGGGTGAATAAATTCCAATTCAGAATTAATCAAACAAAATTGTTAAGGGTAATTCTATTCGCTCTCAATTTTCTCATTGTATCCCCTTAAATTATTAAAATTAAAGAAACATTGTTAAATGACAATTTTGTCCACAAACTCAATACGCTGGAATTTTTGAAACCCTCTCCCTATATCTCTAGCCTCAAAACCGTTTCTTTTTTTTATTTTTTAGAATACATTTATTCTATTTTTCATAGTTAATTGTGTTGAGTTAATTGGAAAAAAATTATAAATTCATAATATATTTTGCAGATAATTTTTTTTTATTTTACATTATTGAAAAAAAATATGTTTTTTTAAAGAAGTTTTATAGTATTTGTGAGATTTTTTCAAATTATCTTGTGTCTTCATCCACTTTCAATTCAAATAACTCCTAAATTCTAGAAAAATTACTAGTTTTACAAAATCATTTTGTTTCATTAATTTTCATTTGCATTGATTATTTCAAAGTTGTATTTGGAAGATGGTTTAACTGCATCATGTTATTGAAATTTGTTATAAAAGGTATTTAGTGAATTTACAGAAAATAACTCCACCAAATTTTATTCAAAACATAAAACCTCCATTTTGATGAAAAAAAAAAGTTTGAACAAGGGGCTTTATTTAACATTTTTGAAGAAGAAGTATGCGCCGGGGCTATATATTTTTTTACAAATATTACTCAGGGATAAAAATGTCAATTAAAATAGAAATTTATATTTTAATTAAATGTGGTGGCTATGAAGAGAAAAAAGAGGGCTATGAATAGAATTACCCAATTGTTAAATCTTTTTTCCACTTATTCAAATAAATTGAAGGAAAAAGGTTCAAATATATCCAAATTATTTTAATATTTCAAATTTATTCTAAACTAAATAAAAATATGCAAATATTTCTCAAATTATTTTTTCCAATTAATAAAAGACTAATTGTATTGCCAGATGAGCTACCAAAAATTTAATTTAGTGACCTGAACTACCCATAATACAATCAGATTTATTGTTGATGGAAAAAAATAGTTAGAAACCATTTACATAGTTTTAAATAATTTGGGATAAATTTGAAATATTCAAATAATTTGAAAAAATAAGCATAATTAGAGATATATTCAAACCATTAATTATTTTAACTACATATAACTGCATGTGGAATCTTGAATAGATGATAATAAAAATATTGTTAAAATTGATACATCACCTTAAATCATTGGTTTTGTATTATGTAGCATAAATGGGTATTAAAAATGGGGAGGGATATCTCTAACATTATCTAAATGGGTGATTATTTTACTTATAGGAAAAAAAAAAACGTTTAATTACTATATTTCGAAGTCGAGGATGAAATCTAAACTATATAATAAAAGTTGTTGTTATTAAAAGAAAATAGTAAAGAAGAAGTGGTTGCGTAGATGGTAAAATGAAGAATAGATAAAACTACCAAGTTTGAGCAAATCAAAAAAAATCCCCTTATCCTCAAACAATTATCTGCAACCAGACAATTTCTGTTCGATGCCATATAATGGTCGGCTCTATTTAATTTTTCAATCAATATCCAAACCAAATCTAAATTCATATCAAAAACATCTTAGGAAAGGGAAATGGGGAATAATATCTTAGATTCTTGATGTTTTTAAGAAAATATATTAATATCGGAGAATTGTCGATTCAGGATCCAGAAGATGTCAGGACTCGAAAGATGATTTCTCAATCCAGGACCCGAAAGATGAAAGAATTTTCAATCTAGGACCTGATATTGATGTCCTAGATTGAGAATTGTATTGTATGATCTTTCGTGTCCTGAATTGAGAATTCTTCTAATCTTTCAGGTCCTGAATTGATAATTAATCTTTCGGGTCCTGAATCGATAAAAATCCTTCAATATATTACCATCGGTAAAAAATACATCAATTTTTGTTACCATTTATAATTTACACCAAAACGAATTAGCACCATTAATTATTGATGATTAAGCGGATTAAACGCCACTTGGGATCCCACATGGCTAATCAAAACGACTGTATTTTATCATCATGTCAAAAAATACCGGCAAATTCACAAATATTCTAACGTGGAATTGGTTTTTTAACCACTTGT
This sequence comes from Plectranthus barbatus, assembly GCA_026898455.1. Lineage (NCBI taxonomy): Eukaryota > Viridiplantae > Streptophyta > Magnoliopsida > Lamiales > Lamiaceae > Plectranthus > Plectranthus barbatus. The sequence continues at coordinate 531,098 of JAPKLW010000130.1, read as the reverse complement.
TCGAAGAGTCATGGAGAAAGATGTTGGTCCCGGTTTTCAGAGTATGAACGTTAGCAGCGGAAATAATGATAAAGTAAATGTTTTCTTGCACGTTGGTTACACCGCTGACTGGGACCTGTCAGCTGGTGTATCAAAACTTAGAATATTTAGCCTTGTTTGCACAGTTATCTATCAGTTTCATAATATACTCCAACACTTGAGTGCTGGGTTTAAAATATGAATGAAGAGCAGAAAGCTGATAAATAACAAAAGGATTTTTATAGTGGTTCGATCAATCGATCTACGTCCACTCTCCAGTCGAAGCACTGGAAATTCCACTAAGAGTAATCGGTTACAGGTGTCCTACGATCTATCTCTAGCTGGTGAATGCCTTGTCCACCAGTTCACTAGATCAACCGCTCCCGGTCCTGGTTCCCTCTTCAACTCTTCTCAGCTGGCGGAGTGCGAGCACGTCACTTCAACCTCCTCAGCTAACTGGGTGTTTTAGTTCTCCCAAGAACGTAAATCTCACTACGGCAAGGTACGCCCGTAATAACTCAAGTGCTGGGATGCACAGGAGCTGCTGTGAACTCTCTCGGAAGAGAAAGAACACCTAATGGGATCTTTAACTTACAAGTGTAAAACTTGAAGTCTCGTGTTTGATAAATCAACACACGGAAAGCTTATGGAAAGCCTCGAAAGTTCTGTAAGTATTTTGACAGCGTTTTTGCTAGTTCGTGCGTAAGAATTTTGGTCTTTCGGTCTTTCGGGGGGTTTGAATGTTGACGGTTCCGACGTATTTATAGACGCGGGATCTGATTCAAACTTCTAGCCGTTTGGACTCATCCGGAAAGGTGTCAGACCTGGGATGTCCTTCTGACGGCGGTAGGTATGTTTTTCCGGAAAGGATCCATACCTTTGACCGCTTTATCTGACACAGATCTCTTTGTGTCAGAACGGCTTTATTAGTCAGTCCGAGGAATAAGACTGGTGTCTTGTGATAGATAGACTTTAAGGTATCCCCTTCCTTAAAGTCATACTTTGTCAGTCGATTCCTCAGCGAATCTTCTTTTTGTCTCTACGGCGCTGGGAGAGAGAATCTGGAATTCTGCTGGTAACATCTGACTGGTAGATCATTATGGTGATCTTGTGCTGGCAGTCTCTGCTGGTGACTTGCCCTGGCATAATCTAAGTCTACCAAATGTCTGGATGTTAATTCTTCTTGGAATCTCCCATGACTGGTGAATAGTGTAAGCAAGAACACGTATTCTGCTGGTAAGATTTGTCAGCCGCCTGCTGATGAAACCCTTCCCAACTGGTGAATAGTACCCAGTCATAAGCGCTTCTCATGCTGGTGAACAGTGTCAGCACGAGTCTTTGTCAGCCGCCTGCTGATGAAACCCTTCCCAACTGGTGAATAGTACCCAGTCATAAGCGCTTCTCATGCTGGTGAACAGTGTCAGCTGTTCATCAGCTGCGACTTACAACTCAAAGACCTAAACAGGACTTTACATTTAAGACCAGATCTAGAGCTATCTAGAGACAACTGACGCTGGTAGGACTTAGGATTTGATCCACCAAAACTACAATCTATACAAATAAGCTACTGAGGGAGGAAACCTTAGACAGATTTCCCAACAAAAGAAACGATAAAACGAACCCTGTTTTGATTTGTTACATATGATATGAATGACGTTTAACTACCGAATCATAATAATTAACGGAGTTAGGTCGTTTTGGTATAATTCATAGACGAAACTAGATATTGATGTAGTATTTTTTAACTGACAGCAATACATTGTAGTATTTTCACGAAAATGTCTATAAATCAAGGTATAGTCCCCATTTTACCCTTTTGATCACTATGAGTCATTCGTTTAACTAATCAAAAGACTAATTCGACCGTAAAATGAAAAATTGTTGAACAAAGGTTTGTTTTATTAGATAAAAAGTTGAATTTCAACGAATTTGATAGAAAATTTAACACGTAATAATATGCATATCGATCGTCGGTTTGACTTAGCAACACATTATTAGGTAACTAATTAATTAAAATTACCTGTTTAAATTGGAGAAATTGCATGAGTGATAAAAAGCCAAAGATGGTGTAGCAATGTGCCCCAAAATTCAAAGTAAACCCTATGATCATTGATTAAATTGACAATGATGTTATACTAGAAAATTATTTTGAGAATTAGGCAGATTTGACAAATGCGTTCATAATTATTCACGCAATTAAATTATATAGTAATTTCTTGCACAGACCAAACACCTCTCTTATCTGATTTTTCTCACTCATAAATTGTAGATATATATGTTGCATGAATTTTCCTTTCACACGCTTTCTTTAGTATATTTGACTTGTTATACCAATGAGATTTTTGGGAATATATATAGATTTTTTTAAAAATTTTCTATGGAGGATTTACTTAGTAAATAATAAAAGAAAACCATGTAAACTAAAGAAATATATGTGGGTTCAAATAATAAAATCTCAAAAGAATTTAAGAATGAATAAAGTAAAAGTTAAAAGAAAAAAGAGAATTTATAGTTGTCCGAGTTTACACTCTACATTCACTTATTCAAGTCTCTTTTCGTATTGAATTATTCTCATGATCCATGGAATGGATTATTGGCGACATGGTTGTCTATTTGTACAAAAATATGATATATCTTAATTCTGTGAGATATAAAAAATATCTCTAAGATAAATCTCAAGATTTAGGTATATTTTTCTATTACCTTATTTTGAATAGATCAGGATAAATCTTCTCTTTTAACTCAAATCTCGATTAAATTTGATCTTCTTGACCTTCAACTAATGAGCTTCGTGAATAGGTTGAACCGGGACCACTGCTTTCCCTAGCCCGAGTTTTTTTAATTTTTGTAGTATCATGATCTGGTTTGTTTTGGTATAACCCTCTTGAATAAAAGAAAAATAAATAAAAATAAGGAAATATATGATATAAAAAAGATTGAAATTAAGATGAAGGCGAAAAAAAAAAAAATCAACCTTCCTTCGAAAAATTTTCTGAATCCGCCACTAAACGGAACCCTTAATTGGTTGTAATGGAACACCCAATTATTTAAGCTTTTAGCATACTCATGGCTTTCTTACCTCCCTGTTATGGGACAATAATTCAATCTGATGATACTGAAAATGTTGGAACCTAAGTAGGAAACAAGTGGGGCACTCATGTTCAACATTCATTGCATATGCAGTGTTTGGAATTCTTCTTCTTCTTCTCTTTTTTTTCTTTTTTCTTTTATTTAATCTTTCAAAAGTCTTATAATTGAGTGTTTTGACTCAAATTGGTTTATTATTGCATGTCTTGACTCAAAATTTCCAGTTACAATATGTTTTTCTTAATATACTTGATTGCATATAAATATTTTACGGCCAATCATATCTGAAAACTCAATCATTTAATATAGACATAGAATTGAACTCCAAAAAAGTTACTAACAAATTTGGATATTTTAATAACAAGAATCTTTAAATTCTGTTGTAATTGTTATTATAAAAAGTGTGATATAATCTTAATTTTGGTAAAAATATGTGTGAACCAAAATTAACATAGGGCTTAGAATAAAGCTTTTAGGACTAAAAATTAATGCAACCTTCCATTACTATTAGACAGTCGACAAATGAAAGGTATATCTTAAAAGTGAAAAATATTTTATATACCCAAAACCACTAAACACATTATGAAAATTCCCAAAATATTAAATACATTCAAGAAATACTCATTTTTGACTTTTTTTACATTTGGAATTGATATTTTTGTTATGATGATGAAATCATCACCAACAATCACATCACTAAGTTTTTAAATAATTTTTAAGTTTTAATATATATATATAATTAATATAATATGTTAATTATATATAATATAATTATGTGGGGGTGGGGTGGGGTTTGGGTCGAGGGGGGTGGGGGGAATGTGGGTCGGAGGTGAGGGAAATTGGAGGGGGTAGTGGGTCGGTGGGTGAGGGGAATAGAAATTGGGTCGGTGGTGGGGAATGAAAATTGGGTCTGTGGCGGAAGGCAGACGCCGACCCGCCACCGACCCACAATTAATTTTTTATTTTTTTTATTTTGTTTTAATTTTGGGTCGGTGGCGGGTCAGTGTCTTCCGCCACCGACACCGATCACCGACTCAATCTCATGATTTTTTTTTATTTTTTTAAATTTTGGTCGGTGTCGGGTCCGTGTCATGGCCTGACACAGAATCCGACACCGACCTTATCTCTCCTCAATAACAAAATTCTCAAAAATGTCAGGATGTGCAATGGATATTTTGTGAATGAATATAATATTTTGGATATTTTCATAATACATATAGTATAAATGGTTATTAATAAATTCCACTCTATCTTAAAAGAGGATACAAATACAAACTCATATGAATAATATTACAATTAAAACATAAATTTAATATAATGTAATAAATTTTATGTAGATGGATTAAGTGGAGAAATACCCTCATTTAATGAAAGGAATTGATTTGCAAATTATTTTAATTTATATATTTTGAATAGTATTATTATTGATTTGATCCCAAATATCACACTCGCATTAATTAAATGGTCCAAAAAATGCTCGAAAAGTGAATTCATACTGTACTGATATTAATAAGCAAACGTGCACAAACTATGTTGTCAAATTCAAATTCGTTTGTCTCACGTTTTTTTTTTTTTTGGTGGCTTCAATTATTATTTTCGCAAAGTCAAATTATTCAATAAACTCTTTCAAAATTATATTTAATGCTTGTAAACCCATTTGACTTTAAATTGCTAATTAGAATAGGAGGGAATAATTTTAAATAGCAAAAGTTATAAATCACATTCACCTAATAGCAACACTTATGAAAAACTACACAAAATAGCAAAAGTGTACTTTCTCTGTTAACAATGTCTCAATCATCCAATCATTCTTATCGTTTTGTGCGAAAATTACAACTGTTTGTTTATTTTATTATTATCCATTTAGGGTTTCACTAAAATATTAATAAACATAGTGCATCGGACTTCGCCTTTGAAAATGGGATGGAACTGGGTTCGAATTGGGCTGGAATTAATTAAATTCGGATGGAAGTCGGCCATTATAGCTGGAATTCGGCTGTGAAATTCCGTATGGAATTCGTCTGGAAATTCATATGGAATTCGTATGTAATTCGTATGGAATTCGGACTAAATCAGATGGAACTCGCTTAAATGAGATGGAATTGAACAAAAATCGGTTGGAAGTCCATTTTAAATACATTTTCGTGTGCGATCTTTTGAAATTTAGGGTTTAGGCTACATGTTGCGATTCTCAAATAATGTAAATCATGTAAAATTTGTTCTTATTTAAAATTGAAAAGCTAAGCACATAAAATATAAATTATGGGAATCACAAGCACTTTGAACGGAATTTCATGTCCTCAAATTTAAGACAAGTAAATCGAACATATTACAATACATGAGGCAATTTAATTCCTAAAAACCAAACAAATTAATTAAGCGGTACTCTTTCTGGACAGCCACGTTTCGTGTGACTTGCAGATCCACATATACTGCATTTCTTTGGAGCTCGTCGTCTAGAAGTTGATGTTTGTCCTGCCTCTGCTCCTGAAGGACGACGACTATTTCTGGGTCGACCGGCTTGCCGATTCACAATCGGCGGCAAAACAACACAAGCTTGTCTTCTGGTGATACAATCCACTCATCTTTGGGAGGCAGTGGGTGTATGACCCCTCCATATATTTCTTGCCAATTCGATGTCTTGTAGTATGACCAAACGTAGTCATATACACTCGTACCCTTGAAGCTGTGTCAACAACAACGATTAAGTAGTGAACATTATAATTAAAGAATGATGTATTTATATATTTACTAACCGAATTGCAGCAATAGCATGCGAGCATGGAATAAGATCCAACTGAAATTCACGACAGTCGCACAAGTTGTCTTGGAGATCAACCATCCACGTTGCATCTTTGAGGCTGACTTTAAATTGATCATCACTAATAGCCACAACAGAGTATTTGTGTGAGAGCTCCACCATTGGAGTCATTTTGGCCACGCATTCCTCAGTCAACTCTTCGGTTCTTGCAAACGCCTTAGCACGCCTTTCGTCAAACCATTTTTCTACAATGTGCCTATATAGCTCGACAACGGAACAGATTGGCAGACGTCTAGCATCTAACAGTCGGGAGTTGAATACTTCGGCTGCATTCGATGTCATGAAGCTAAATCGGCGAACTGGGCATTTTGACCTTGCCCACTTTGCCGGTCCGAGCATCATGAGTTTCTCGTAAGCTGCCGGGCAATATTGTGCAATCTGGTCAATTGTTTTCTGATAGATTATAGGACGGTAAGCATAGGCTGCCTTATGGTATAACCTCACAATTGGAGCAGTGAAGGTTGTCAACTTGCTCTGGATATGGTAACAACACAAAGCGTGTGTTGCCTCTGGATAAACCGTACTTACTGCGTTTGCTATGCTGATGTGTTGATCTGAAACAATCAGCAAATGCTCATCAAAATTAAAAGCCATCCGGATCCGGGACATAAACCAAGTCCAGCTCTCATCATTCTCGATCGGTGCAAATCCAATTGCCAGAGGAAATATCTGCTCGTTGCCGTCTTTGGTTACAGCAACCAATAGCACACCTTTATTTCTGCCCTTGAGGTGTGTGGCATCAACGACAATCACTTGCCGTAATAAAGTTGAGAATGCTGCACGCGACACACCCAAACAAACAAAAAACTGTCGTAGTCGTCCATCTTCGCCGATATTAAGATCGGTAATGGTGCCGGGATTGTGCTGTTCGAGAACATAAAAATATTTCGGCAGCAAGTTGAAAGAATCCTCTAAGCCACCATATATCATAGCTATGGCTCCATTTCGAGCTCGTAGGGCATTGCTGTAGCTCACCTTAATGCCGAAATTATGTTGCAGCTCCGCCATTATATCTCGCGGTTTCATGATCGATCCTTGTCGGCGCATTCTCCGGGCAAAATATGCAGAGATAGCCTTCGAGCGTATAGTTCTGCTTCGGATGTTGTCCATACTTGTAACACAAGTATGACTCGAGCAGAATTTGTATACAATCCAACATCCATCTGAATTAGCAGCTCGAATCATGAACGAACAGTTATCACTGCGGCTGCAACTATATTCCACCCGAGTTTTGGTAGATCGCGACACTTTAAACTCAACTTGATGCTCCATGTGCCAAAGTCCGACAGCCACATACAAGTCTTCTTAGACCAAAACAATGATCCTTTTTGCAATTCCTCGTCCAATACTGCTTGAACATCTCGTGATATAGGTACGTCAGATGTATCTACTGGAATTATCGGCAATAACCAGTTGTTCATTTGTTGACTTAGGACATCAACTGTTTCAGCCGGTAAAGGCTGAGTCGGGACCAGGCTTGATACAATGGCACCTATACCACCTTGTTCTCGGACCCAAGCGGTGAAATCTTCAATTGTACAATTGAATAATGAAGCATTGTAATTGTGGCGTTCATCACCCTCAGATGATTCCGTATCGAATTCAGCTTCGTCATCGTCATCTGAATGGACAACTACATTCGGATTTTGTGTGTTGGCACCGTCTTCATGATCATCACCATCATCACCACCATCATGGTTGCCATCATCATCACTATCACTTTCAGGTACAGTGTAGTTTAAATCGGGGACTGGAGAACTTCGACTTCCACTGCTTCCTTCTCCAAACATCATGGTTGTAGAAAAATGATGTAGTTCTTCTGGTGTTGGACTATAAGGGTTGTGCGGTTGTGGGCTCAATGAAGCCATGTATGGCCTGTACGGAGATGGTTGTCGACGAGAGCTTCCAGCAGCTTCATTTGATTGCATGTTTATCACTAAATAAAGCTTCGGCTCCCACAACATGTTACAAAGCCGTTGAAGGTGTGTATCCGTAGCCAGCACTGAAGGAACCGTCCTCCCACTTCTTGTTTCAGCTAGATAATAAAGGGTGTAAGAGCCCACCATGGCATGAGCATCTAGGATGTATCGAACATTTCTTTGGAGACCTTCTATCGTGATATCATGAGTGGATATCATGATAACTCGTTCTTCACCGCCGATGTAGTTGTATGCATTGTCCCATTGACCATTGTAATGCAAAATGATGGAACGAAAATTTTCCATATTTTTTGAGAAAGCGTGTTTGATTGCGTTTGATTTTTTGAGAGAATTTCCTGAGAATGAGTATTCGATTGCATGAGAGAGTGTTTCAAATAGAATGAGTGTTTCACTTGCGACAAAATATTTTCAGTCATGAATAATAAGTTTGAATAGTTATAATAGTAATATTTCTGCATCTTTGTACTATTAAATCCAGAAATACATGTGATATTTATTCCAACTCCGCAAATGTTGGCTTTATTCAATTGAATAAAGTCGAATTGAATGTGTTTGCATGCATGTGAATTATTTGAGCCAGTTCCATCCCATTTGGCCGAGTTCCATCCACAATTGGGTAGTTCCATCCAATTTATGAGAGGTCCATTTGTTAAATTAATTGCGAGTTCCATCCCAATTTTGCGAGTTCCATCCAAGATCGGCGAGTTCCATCCTCAATCGGGGAGTTCCATCCAATTTAACAGATTTCCATTTGTTTAATTAAATAAGCGAGTTCCATCCGAAATTGGCGAGTTCCATCCCAATGCGTTTTAACTTAATGAAAACCAACATCCAACTATGCGTATTATTTTGTTTTTTATAAGATTATAAATGATTAACATCGTAAATTCAAGCACACTCCCAATTGAATTTACGTAAATAATAAATAATTTGCTACAAAATTTGATGCAATAAATTACAAGCAAACTCACAATTTTATTAATAATTTTCTAAAATATTACACAATTTGATACACATTTATATCTCCATAACGTGATCGCTACTCCATGTGACGTAGGAAAAATCCTCTTCCGGGGAGGAGATAGTAGTGCCGCTGGGTCTCCTTCATTTCTTTCGCTGCTTAAATATATTAATTAGTGAGCACCGAAATTGTTAGTCGGTGGAGAGAGTTTCTGCTTCTCCTAAGCCACCGGGTTTCCATCAGAAATAGCTATCATTGATGCTCACTAACTAGAACCTTTCATCTCTTTTCCCGTAACGGAGAAGCAAGGGTTGATGGTCTGGAACCCTCTTTTGGTTGCTTTCCTTATTTCTGGTTTTGGGAAAAGGAGAAAGATGTCGAGGAATCCGGATGAAGGATTTTAACTACATGTGACGTAGGAAAAATCCTCTTCCGGATTGTTTGACGTAGGAAAAATCCTCTTCTAATTGATTGGAATCAAAAGAAATATGGGACATATGATTGGAATAAAAAAAATGAATGAGCAAGAGAATAGTCATTTGTTGTTGTTATGGTTTTGGAATGAAATGATGTAAATTTAAATAGAAGGGACTTAGTGGAATGAATGTGAACAATGTTGTTGGTCGATAAATTATGGGTGCATTTATTTACTGAAAAAGTTAAATTTGCACAGACTTTGATGTGTAAATGCAAGAGTGATGTGATATGTCAATGACTTGCAAGTGCATTATTTTGATCAATTTTGGCCTAATTCCATCTCAAATTGTCGATTTCCATTCCAAAATGGCGAGTTTCATCTCAATGTTGTTGGGACAGAGTTCCATTTGTTTAATATGAGACGAATTCCATCTGAAATTGGCGAGTTCTATATCAAATCGGCAGAGGTCCATCCCAAATTGGCGAGTTCCATCCCTATTCTATTGACTTAATGAAGACCGACTTCCATCTATGCGAATTAGTTTATTTTTTATAAAATTGTAAATGAATAACATCTTAAATTCTAGCACAGTCCGAATTGAACTTTTTTTTTGGACAAATTAACGATATATAATTTAATAATTTGCTACAATATTCGAAGAAATAAATTACAAGCACACTCACAATTGTATTAATTTGAATTCGAATTTTATTTGAGCAAGCGCTCACTAATTCTTTCATCAATATTCATAAAGGATGATGGAATAAAGAGAAAAAGAATAAAACCTCCATTCGTAGTTGGATTAATTTAGGAATCAAGAAAAAATCGTTTGGAACTATACAAAATCACCTTTATATAGAAAGGAATAGTAAATGGCTTGGTAGACAAAAGTGTAAGAATCATATGCATTATATGAGCAACTTTTCAGAGTTTCACTTTCACGTGAAACTGAAATATTTCAGCAATTATTTAGTCAAAAGATAAATTGGCTCATACATTGATGTGTAAATGCAAGATTGATGTGACATGTCTATATTCTATAACACCCATTTATTAACGAATTTGGACAAAATATTGATAATTTGGCCGAGTTCCACACCAATTTAGCGAGATTCATCCCAATTGGGACGAGTTCCATCCCAATCTATATAATTCCATCCGAATTGAGACTAATATTATTCCTTACTATCGAGTTCCATCCCAATTTACACCAATTAAGCGAGTTCCATCCCAATTCGGACGAGTTCCATCCCAATTTAGAGAGTTCCATGCCAATTTGGACAAAATATTGCTAATTGGTTTACATTATAGTTGAAATTAAACTATAATAAATGTTATTAATTCGTACATTATAGTTTTATCTCAACTATAATGTAACCATAACATTATATTCCTAAGAATGATGTTAT
>JAPKLW010000130.1:503847-518819 GCA_026898455.1 Plectranthus barbatus | reverse complement strand
GATACGAAATATTGATAATTGGGGCGAGTTCCACACCAAGTTATCGAATTCCATCCCAATTGGGACGTGATCCAGCCCAATAGGACGAGTTCCATCCGAAATGGACAAAATATCGATAATATTTCTATTTAATAATTAATAAATTAGGCCTCGAAATTGGGATGGAAGTACTAGAATTGAGATTGAATTACTCAAAATAGGGGTGGAACTCGGTGATTTTGACTGGAATTCGTCCAATTTATGCAAAAAAACCAAGAATATGCGGCTCAATTTACTGAACAAAAAACCAACTTATTCCATCACAATGAACCAACCAAAAAAACCGTCATATTCCATCAAAAACCATCATATTCCATCACAATGAACCAACCAAAAAAACCAAGACATTCAAACAAATATAATTAAAAACATATAAAACCAATATATTCGAATATATAAATAAACAATTTAAAATATCATGTTACAAATTCTACATCACTCATCAAATGATAAATCAAATAAGCAATGAGCCATATACAATCGATATCTATCTTGACATCCTTCCCTTTCGGCCCAAGGTACATTCGGGCGCCCACAAATCAACTGGTCCATAAACATGCATGCATACACCGCTTCACTGTAATGCTCATAAGCTTCGAACCCTGGAGCAAAGTCCACCGCCATCTTTTCCGTGTACGGCGTCAGACCAAGCGTGCTCTTGGCCCAGTATTTTCCATCACTCAAATATTTGTGGAGCTGATCTGTGATGCGCCGTACTGCTTCACATCTGTATCTCCTACCAACCTGATTTTGTCGTTTGACTGTAGCATCATATATCCAACAACTCCAAGTTGACAGGTCGATTTTCAATGTAAACCAATGCTCTCCAACATTATACGGCATGATTAGCTGGAAAAAAATAATTTGTTATCATAACTTAATAGGAATGCTCAAATATTTAATTAAACAAATACTTACCACAGACGCATTGTACCACGGCCGAGAACATGGACTATCCTTTCCTTCTATGAACTCTAGCAATTCTGCCGAAACACCCGGTGGCTTTGATCGAGCCGGCAAAGATACCGGATAAGACTTGTTGAATAAAATCTATATTTCATATCAAAAATGAAACATGTAAATAACATGAATAATTAATAAAATAAATAAATAAGTTCTAACCTGGAATCTCGGGGTGAGAATGCGAACATCATCGGGATTACAAGCAGAGAGGACGAACTTGTTATTTGAAATCAATTTCACACTGTGGGCATGTAAAAACATGTTAAATAAAACTAAAATATTTAATTAAATAAATACAACAACGAATTTAAATAAATAAATTCTCACCAGAGGGCGTGAACAAACATCTCTATCTGCGGCACGGTTAAGTATGTGTATGAGTCCTCCAGTTGTGCAAAAAAGGCATTCGTGAGCCGCAAGCCACTTGTTTGAGAGATGCGGGCCTTATCTGATGGACCTTGCCGGAATGCTTGGTAAGATTGCCTGATGACCTTATTCACAGAAAGAGGTCCAAAATATTGGACAATGGGTTCCATCTCATCGTCATCATCACCATCACCTCCAGATGTCTGCATTGCATTGCAATTAAGATTAGTAAATTAAATCGCAAAATAGGACTAAACTATATAAAATATACCTGTGGTGCATCAGAACGTGGTTGTGGCTGTCGCTGTTGCAAAATACTGGATAACTGGGGCTGAGACTGTGGCATTGGTTGAGAGGACGAAGCATCTGATCGCTGGCACGAAGAAGTAACCACTTCTTTAATGAACTCCTTCAAAGTTGGAACAACTTCATCCAGCACCCAGTGTTTCACATCGTCTAACACGAATTGTTTGATTTTTCCATACATTCTCGCATCTCTCTCTTGCCTACGGTCTTCCCCGCCCGATGATGAAGAAGAACTAGGTATCCTTGCCCGTTTCTGTCGTCTCTTCTTTCTCTGTACCGGGGATGGTGGCTCCGAATCATGCCCAGTCTCCATTTCGGGATGCTCATCATGCGAAAATGGCTCCTCAGTCTGCACATGTGCCCTCTCATTGGGAGCCTCCTCCTCCTCCAGAATCTCGTTCGTCAAATTATTGATCTCCACTTCTACCATTGTACCGTCACTAACCCAATCTTCAAACCCAGTGTGTACTGGTATCTCTAGATGAGGGTTGTTCTCTTCCAAATCTTCAATCAATGACCCTTCACCTAGTTTAAGGGCATGCGTAGATATCGGAGCCACATAACTCACACCCATGTTGTCAACTCCTTGTGCAGATCGCCAATAATCGGTACTCATCTCAGAACGCGAAGGAGGCAGGGCGGTTGACACAATGAGCTGCAAATTTTAAAAATATATTAGATAATATAATCAGTTTCCCGTTGAAAACAAATAAAACACTGAAATTTCATTTTATTACCGGTTGGGAGAAGAAGGCTACCCAGTTTTTTACACTGGATCTTCTGAACCGCCACTTCAGCATACGTGGCTCAGCATTGGCTTTAACTAACCGGGCACATGCCTGCCCCAACTCAGGAATGACCTCATAGGCCCAAACCTAACAACATATAAAAAAATTAAACTATTTTCAACAAACATTTATCACAAAGATGAAGATAAAAGATCGTGACAATTTCATACATGTAGTACCCAAAAGGGACCTGGAAGATGAAGGGCTTTTTTCTCAAGTTGAATCCGAGTAGTGGGTATATGCGTTTTGTAATAGAGCAGTGCTTTGTATGCATATGTACCCCATGGAAATCGGTTCCAATCATTTTGATCCTCACTTAAAACATACAACCACTTTTCTATTTTTCTTTTTTCAGTATACCCTAGTCCAAAAAACCAAAATGCTAATATATTGGCAACCCTAAGGTACAATAAACTATGAGTACTATCAATCTTTTTGTATTGAAACCTATCCAAAAGTTCTTTACCACTTAGGATTTGACCACCGCAAAAGACTTTAAATACAGTACTAGATTCTAAATCATGGCGTGCAGTAGGATCAAAAGTGGCTTCTCCAAAATTCAAACCAGAAATAAGGGCGAATTCACTCTGTGAAAACATGATATCCTGCCCACTCACTTTAAACCGTAACAACTCTAGATTATTTGACTGAGTCTCATGACTAAATAATTCAATTAATGATAAAGACGAACTAAGTCCATTGTCCGACCAATCCAACCAATGTCCAAAAACCCCGTCCCGAAACTCATTAACCAAACCCTCTTGTCCTATATCAGACAAAGTTTTCTTAATGATTTCTAGGACCTTACATTTATAATATAAATTAGTCTTAGGTTTACTTCCATGGACTTCATATCGAATATATTCAAACGGCTGCATATCAAAACCAAAAAAAAAAAAAAAAATTAAACCGCAATCACATGCACGGTTCTAACATCAAATCAACAAAACTCAATAGATAACTAATATAAAACAGTGGATAAAACAGGACAAATTCAATAACAATTCATTCACAACTATGCATTATATAACTAACATAAACAAATCAATTCAATACAAAAACTAATAGATATCACATAATCAAATCAAAAACCATAAACATATCGGTTTTCTTAATATAAAACAGTGAATAAAATCTGAAAAAATGAAAAAACAAACATGCATACCCGTGAAGTCGACATTTTCGCCGGTGGTGGGTGTGCGGTCGCCGGAAATAATATTGGAGGGGGACGAAGGGTGGTGGTTTGAACAGTCGTGCGATTGAATTCCAGATGCAGCCGTCTATTGTCGAGTAATTCACGCCCAATTTTTAGGTTAGAATGAAAAGGGATGGAACTAAACAAAACCCGAGTTCCAGCTATATTGCTCGACTTCCATCTCAATTCACCGAATTCCAGCTGATTTTGTTGAACTTCCAGCCGAATTTCCAGCAATTATTATTCGAAAAAATGTCGATTTAAATTATTTAAACTCCGACTTCCATCCGAAATTCCGAGTTCCATCTCAAATTAGACTACTTCCAGCTGGATTGTTATACTTCCAGCTCAATTTAGAATAAAAGATTATTTGAATTGATTCTGGATTTAATATATTTTAATTGCGACTTCCATCCGGATTTTTATAGTTCCAGCTCAATTATCCGACTTCCAGCTGGATCGTTCTACTTCCAGCACAATTTAAAAAAAATATATTATTTGAATTAATTCTGGATTTAATATATTTTTATTGCGACTTCCATCCGGAATTTTCTAGTTCCAGCTCAATTATCCGACTTCCAGCTGGATCGTTCTACTTCCTGCCCAATTTAAATAAATATATTATTTGAATTAATTCTGCATTTAATATATTTTTATTGAGACTTCCATCCGGATTTTTCTAGTTCAAGCTCAATTAACCTACTTCCAGCTGGATTGTTCGACTTCCATCACAATTACAATAAAAAATATTTGAATTAATTCTGGATTCAACATATTTTCATTCCGACTTCCATCCGGAATTTAATAGGATTTCCAGCTTCTTTACGTATTTCCAGCCTCATTTCATATGACTTCCATTTGAATTATTAGTCCAAGGATTTATTAAAATATATTTTTTCCCATTTTGCAGAATATGATTTAATATATTTAAACACGGCTTCCAGCCGGATTTATTCGAGTTCCAACTGGATGTGCATTTCCAGCCGAATCTTAAATATTCAACTACAAATATTATATTAAATTATGAGGACTTATCTAAAAATAATTAAAAAATGAGTTGTGTCAAAAAAATTAATAAAGAATGAAGCCGTTACACAGTTCACACAAATCAAGAGAAGTGATGTTGTGATTAAGACATTTTAACCTAAAAAATTTCACTTTTGCTATTTTGTGGAGTTTTTCATAACACTTGCTATACATTGGTTTTACTTCTTAATTTTTGCTATTCCAGATTTTACCTCTTAGAATAGTGTGGAATAATAATAGAAAATCATTCTGTATAAACTGCAATTAGTATTTTTCGTCTGTATGAATTTTATTTTCTTTCTTTTTCTTTTTCTTTTTCTTTTTTTTCAAAATTTGATGCTAATTTGATTGAATGATGCATGTGTTTTTTTTTTTTTTTTTTTGCTCAATTTAGACTGGATTCAAATTTGAGTATTCTTTTGAAAATCTTGATGCTCCCTTCGAGTTTTAGCCAGGAAAATTGGATACATTCAAATTGTCGGTGATTCTACACTTGAAAATCTCCGAATAAAATTTTTTAGAATCGAACTAAAAATAAGAAAAAAATAAAATTGAAAATGATATGAGGCAGCCCTAAATGGATTGGTACAGCACTATAGCCACAATATTTATGGTCTGGACCAGACTACGAGTGGGCTTGAAGTTAACATGGGCTACACAGTTCAAATTATCATAAAAGTTTGGAGAATTATCGATTCAAGATCCAAAAGATGATTTGTCAATATAGGATCCGAAAGATCAAATAACTCTCAATTCAGGACCTGATATTGAGGTCCTTGATTGAGAATTGTATGATCTTTCAAGTCCCAGATTGAGAATTTTTGTGATCTTCCAGATCCTGAATCGATAATTAAACTATCTTTTGGGTTGAAAATCGATAAAACTTCATTTTTTAAAACTTTTCTACACATTATATGCAAAAAGATAAAATCTTTTACTTCTAAGCTGTACTATTGCTAATCCAGAATTGAGTTTATTAATCTTAGTAATAGTTATTATGAAAATATAATTTGAATTATTTCTAATATATGGACTATAAACGATGACTGCTCAGTCAAATTGTGTAATAAACGCAAGAAGTGTTATTACAAGATGCTGAAAGTGATTTAGAGTTTCAGATTCAAACCAAGCCTCTCTCTCTCTCTCTCTCTCTCTCTCTCTCTCTCTCTCATGAGTATTCTGGTGCCCACAAAGCCTGCAAGCTGTAGGGCTTTCTCCTGCAGAAGTTGCTCAAGAGTTTGTGTGGACTTCTTCTCATCAACCCTACAACCTCCACTCTCCACAACCAACACCTTGTTTTTTTGTGTTTCTTGAATTTGCATCATTATTGTAAGGCTTCCTAAGTCTTTTATTTGGGAGAGATGGGATTGAGACCGACTTATCTCTACTGCATGTCTGAGTTTGTTGTTGTCTATGTTGAGCTACTGACTCCCCTACTCATGGCAACTCCTCCTTATCTAGGGGACTCGCATAAAACTTTGCCTGTTTTTTATAGGTGATGTTAGAAAAAGTATGGTCGATTATTAATGCACAATTCCATTTGCAGTCATATCAAAGTCACAAACCTTTCCTTAATCCATGTGTAATCACTTTATCAAGTTGGCGCAGGAGACATTTTTCTTTTCCTAATTACGTGTTTAGTGGCATAATTATGGGCGGATTAGTTGTCTAATTATATAAAGCAAAACAAAAAATTCTTTAAACTTCCCTCATTCGCTGGTTGTGTATACTTTCTAGTCAGTTAGTACCAAATTTATTTAAGCATAAGTTTTGGACATCAATATAGCCTCTGAGCAAAATAAGATTATCTAGTTCTTCTGAATGTATAAATGGAACTCTGATAGATTAGTCATATTTGTATATGGCAGTCTATTCATGCATATGTTTGATGGAAATAATGAACTGATTACAGTGATTATTTATAGAGCCAAGCCTCATTCTTTGCCGTTCGCCACCGTCCACCACCACCATGTTATCTGAGCTCCTCAGAAATGCATTCAAGTACCTGCAAGAAAGCAGGATGAGCAAATGAAGCAAAACAATCTGAAACTATTCATCATATCTATTGGGCAGAGTATCTAATTTCAGTTTACAGCAACTTTTTTACAAAAGAAATTGTAGATATCACGAAAGAGATTCTATTATAACAAGATCAGTGTTGATATACAACAGAAGGGAGAAGGCCAGTCCCTGTTTCAAGATCTCATTATCTTTTAGTAAACCTAGGCAATGAAGGTGTTCACTCCATCATCTTCCATATGATTAAGAAGATTTTGCTATGTTATCACTGGTATGACAGAGGAAGGAACTAAATGGGTTGAATGCATGAGGCAACACAAGACGCGGAAGTCATACAAGCAAAACATGAAAGACATCAGCCTCCTAATTTTCATTAAACTATTGCACTAAGCCACTAAAGCATGAAATTGATTTGAAATGAGAAAGTTGCCAATTCATGCATTATATCAAATCTTTGTTGTTTTACCTGGAAAAAAAAAACTTCTGTAATATAGTATACCAGCTATTTATGCAATAAGAATAACTGCTAACTTCGAAATAAGGCAAATAACGAGAAACACGCTAAAAAGGCATTCAGAACAATTGCTTAATTAGAAATTGTTGGAAGATACATTCATGAAATTTGACCACTCATGAATATAAAACTCTTTTGCTAGTTGCTAATCAGTATGCTAGTGACTTCTTTAAAATTTGCTGCATCAGCTTAACTTCTACTACTTCTAACATATATTCATCACATGCAAATAAAAAAGATATTACCATAGACTTGAACCAGTAATACAATTTGAGAAATGCACAGAAGGCCTAACTTTTATGATCCACATACATTCATTCCAAATCATATCAAGCTTAGATGGCACAATTTTCTTAAACTCCTAAATACCGTTAAACTTCAAGCCAAAGAAGAAAAAAATTAACCTACAAGATAGTGTCAGGGAGCCTTTGAATGTTGGGAGGCGCTGCAAGAATCACCCATCTTTTCCATTCCACCCTATCAATCCCAGTAATTTCAATATATCTTTATCAACCAAATTTGTAAGAGTTGAATATAATTCAAATCCCTCAACCTTAATCTCAAGGGTGAGCATATTTAGTTAACTAATAATAAGAATGTATATCCTCAAAACGGGAAATCTCGGTTCCTTATCAAAAAGACTATCCTCAAACAACAGCATTAGACTCACACAGAAACTACTAGCGATCTTGACAAGTACGGCAGAAGGTACCATGGGACAGCTCACAGAAAGCCCGCAAGTTGACAGCCAAATGTGAAGTCAATTGAACTCCTGCCAGTGGAATCAACGACTGCGCACATCCGAGTTCCCCCAGAGTCCTGTAGCATAAAAAACTTTCATTAACAAACAATAATTCGGCATCCAAAAGATCTCACTTTAACAAAGATTAACCCATAGGGAAAAAAGAAGATAATAGCAATGCAAATAGGTAAATACAGAGAGCAAAATGCAGCATTTTTGGCCATTCGCCAAAAAAAACGTAAAAGTAAACTTTTTTTTCAAAATTGAAGGAATAAAAATACATGTACAAAAAAAAGCATACAAGTGAAAGCATTAAACCTGGGGTTGGAGAATGAGAGACGGCGGAGGCGAGGTGCGTTGGTATGGGAAGGACGGAGGCGGATGGGCGCGGAGCGTGACGGAGACGAGCGGAGGGAAGACCTAGCGGTGGAGATGAGAGATCTGGAAAACGAACCACGCCAAGCCATTGATGTCGTCGCCTTTGTGTGGATCTTGGGGGAAATGCTAGGGTTTTGCAGGGGGTTATGGAAATGATACTGGCAAATATTTCTTTAACTTTTTTTTTTTTTTTTAAAAAAAAAAAAAACTTTTTCAATTTACGTGCAGTATTACCAATTTACCATGCTCTCGTTCCCAAATAATATCTCATGTAAATATAAAATACGAAACTAATTCAGCTGTAAGATTCAATAAATTTCCAAATTGTGTTTTTCCTTTCTATTTTCATTAATATTAAAAATGGATGGGACTATTTCTTGGTACTGAGTTTTGATCTATCATAAGTGGGGGCCATTCGTGTGAATGAGATATCTATCCTATTAATTTGTTAGTGATTCAATTATTAATATCAACTAGATGATTTACTCTGCGCTATCTGCGAATTAAATATATAATATTATATTTAAAATATAATTAATACATTTATATATTTTAGCATTTCTTGCTATTTTTTTATATATATTTAATTTATATTCATCAATTTTATATTTAATAGTCAATATATTTAATTTAAATATTATCTCATAAAAAAAATTATATTTGTATTATTCAAAAATAGTAAAATGATGAGATGAGATATTTAGAAAAAAATGACAAACATAATTTTGTTATATATTTATTGTATATCTATATTATATTAAATAATAATTAAAATAAATATTGATTAATATTTTTTTGCGGGAACGATTATTGGCCACTATTCTCTTTTAATATAGTATATAAATAGATTAAAATATATCCATTAAGTTTAAATATAATAAAATTCTAATAATAAGTCAAACTTATTAATTTTACAAATATTGTAAATTATATGTTAGATTCTGGAGTTCCATTAAAAAAAATACATGGAATTTAAAAAGATTGGAGAACTCATTCAACAACCATGGAGTATGAGAGCACAGCGATTTTAGTCTGGAAAAATTGGGCATACATTTGCAAATTAAACATGAAGCTAGTAGGACCTGTGAGATTGTTACTGAAGAACAAGGGATGATATTATAACAGACATTTCAAACTACGAGAGAAAGCTTAAAAACAAAGCCTCTATTTGGTGTACAACCAGGGAGTCGGAGTCGACGATGGCATGCTCCCGAACGAGGGACATTTCGAGTGGGTGCGGGTGCTATGTTTAATGAAGGAATGGATTGCTATGGTGTTGGAGTTATTGTCAAGAACCACAAAGGAGAGATTGTTGCAGCAATGACCCGCCTAGATGCACGTCCCGGATCAGTGACACGAGGCGAAATTCTTGCGGTGATCTCTGGTTTTACATTTTGTCTGGAGCAGATAACACTTTCTTTTGCTATTTTTACTGATTCTATCATCGCTGCAAGAGCATTTAGTGGAAATGATGATGATGGTGATCTGATTCCGAAGGAACTTCGCATGATGATGACAAGGGTTGAGGAAGACTATTTTTTGGGAATCTTTCATGCATAAAGAAGTGTCATTAGGGCAACTCATGATGTTGCACATTTTGCTAAACATCTCTCTTCTCAGATGACTTGGAGATATGATTTCCGAGATTGGCTTACTGATGTGGCCAATTTGGAAAATCTTTTTATTTATAAAATCTTGAGT
Source organism: Plectranthus barbatus (assembly GCA_026898455.1). Classification (NCBI taxonomy): domain Eukaryota; kingdom Viridiplantae; phylum Streptophyta; class Magnoliopsida; order Lamiales; family Lamiaceae; genus Plectranthus; species Plectranthus barbatus. The sequence continues at coordinate 508,782 of JAPKLW010000130.1, read as the reverse complement.
TTTTATAAAAAAATAATAATACTCCATCTGTCCCAGATTAATAGTCCCGTTTGCTTTTGGCACAATAATCAAGACATGCGAGTGTAGAATGAGTTGAGTGAAATTAATATTTTATTGTTAAGTGTAAAAAAATAGTTTTTTCTAAAAAAGGGATTATTAAAGTGAGACCGACGAAAATGAGAAACAAGACTATTAAAATGGGACGGAGGGAATAATAATAAACAAATATATTACTACGTCATATGCAAATGGTTTCAATCCAATTTGAATTTAATCCTAACAAACGAAGAAACTTAGCCTTGGTTGAGACCAAATTTTCCATGAACAGGCCGAAGGTTTCAGAAAATGGGCAGCCCAAACCAAATGAAACTTCTATTTTTATAAACTAATAGTATCACATTTTGTTTGATTAATAATTAAATATAGGCAAAAACTTGCGTTAGGCAGACCTAAACGGTTCAGGCGGGTTTTATCCTATCTAAATGGGTTCACCCATCCCAAATAGGGTATATTATATGGGTTTGGGCTTGGGTTAATGGATAAAACCCACCTAAATCTTGGGTTAATGGATAAAACTCGCCTAAATCGTTTAGGCTTGCCTAACCCAAGACCTTCCCTTAAATATAATATTATAAGCAATCGACAAGCAGTGCATTGAACAATAGAAAACCGTGGTCAAAATTGAAATGCATATTTGCTTTGGAAGTCGGAGAGAAGAAGATCGATAGACGAGGAGTGTGTGTGTGTGTGTTGGAGAAATAGACATTGGGGCACGGAGCAAAGATGTCTGCTAATGCAATTCCAATATCAATACGCTGATTAATTGTGATAAGACTTTCTCTCTCTTTCACGCGCTTTCTTACCCCCCTCTCTCTCTCTCCCCTTTTCATTTTCGATTCTCTTTGGAGTTAAAATTTAATTTAATGCAATTGGAAAATATGAAAACATTGATGATGATGATGAGTCATGCCATGCATGCAAGACGAGTGGGCCACATTCACTGCAACTTCGCCATAGCTTCTGCCACGCCCTCATTTTTTACCAAACGGGTTCCGACCCGGCTTCACGGGTACGGGTCGTTGGCACGGTTTTCTCGGGTGGCTTTCGAACTTTGACTGTGAGACGACGACAATACCGAAGCTCCCCCCCCCCCCCCTCTCTCTCTCTCTCTCACCCACCCTCTGTCTCGCTGTCGTCTCATCTTCCCCTTTGAAATGCAGCAGCAGCAGCTGCAGGAGAAAACCGTATAGAGATAAAGCGTGCACTGTTTCTAGAGAGAGAAAGAGAGACTACTATGCGCCACCAGTTGTTTGAAAAACACAACACATAAATTCATAGCTTAGCTTAGCTAGCCACACACATAGCCCTCTGTCTTTTCTTTTTCTTTCCTCTCTCTCTCTCTATATCTCTCTCTTCTTCGTCTTCTTCTTCTCTATTTGTACTTGTCGAGATCTTCAGTCGACATCAATGGCGGGTAATGCCGGACTCGGGGATGACCCGCTGGCTCCCGGGTGCTATTCTCAGCTTCTTTTCAGCGATGAGATTTCTGGTCTGGAAACAGATGGGTGCTTCGGTTTCACTTCCTCATTCTCGTCTGATGATAACAACGCCATTTCCAACGCTCCCAAAATGCTCTGTTTTGGCGATTACGCGAAGCATCACGGAAATGGCAAGAAGATGGATCACGAATCCGGAATCACATGCATGGATTCTTCGCCCAAAAATACCAACCTCAATGTACCGCCCCTTCCTCCTCCTCCTCTCTCTAAGATATTGCCTTTTTTTTAATTTGTTATTTTTATTTGATGGCGTAGAAGAAGAGAAATGGGTCAAGTGTTCGGAATGCGGGTCGCTGTGCCGGAGCCCCGACCGGAAATCAGAGGAGTGGTAAGAAGCCGAAACCGGAAAAGCCGACTGGCGGCGGCCATGCAAAGGTAATTTGTTTGTTCACTTTTTCTGTAGTCGGAATCATTTATTCGTTTTCTAATTCTTTTTTAATATTTGAAGGAGAATTCATTTACTTTTTCTGCAATAAAATTATGTCACCTCGATAATTTTGTCTCAGGTGGTTAAGAAAGAGAAGCTCGGCGAGAGAATAACGGCGTTGCAACAACTTGTCTCGCCGTTTGGAAAGGTCCGTTAGGATTAATTTATTTATTATTTATATTTGGTTTTTCTTTGCCAATGGCATAGCAAAATATTACAAAAATTAATCACTATTTAGCAAACTATTGAATGGACTTAATAATTATGCAGTTTTTTTCAAGATATATAGTCATTTATACTGTCACTTGAGCAATGCTTTTTTTTTTTTAATTTTATGAAAATGAAATTTAAAGAAACTCCAAATGCTATAATGATGTCTCGCTTGAACAAGATTGGAGAAATGGGATTTGCTGAATAAATTATCTTGCATGTCATATACAATTTGAAAGCTTTTTCCCCATGAATTTGCTAACAATTCTTACATTTTGTGGAGAAGTGAATGCAAAAACATATATATATATATATATATATATATATATATATATATATATATGTATATATATGTGTGTGTGTGTGTCAGAAATACTCACCATCCACAGTGTTAGAAACATTTGGTAGTAATAATCATTAATATTAATCCCATCACCAATATTATATTGCCACATCCACATCAAGTCGTGGGCACATGGGTGGTGGGTAGGTGAACATTTCTGATATATATGGATATATGAATTTGAATAAGCTGAAATATATAAAAGCTGGTATTGTTTATGCAGACGGACACTGCATCAGTGCTTCATGAAGCATTAGGTTACATCAAATTCTTGCATGATCAGGTGCAGGTCCTCTGCTCTCCATATCTGCAGCGCTCGACTTCGTCGGAGGCGCCGAATAGTTCTGTAAGTGTGGTTTGCATACATTTACATGTATTAAATATCTAATTTGTTCATACTGATTTTGGTAATAAGTATGTTATGTTATGCAATGAATCTTGGTTTTGAGTGTTGGTATTGGTTATTTAGTGTGTGAATGAACTGGGCAGGGTGATGAAGATGGGAAGAGGAATGAGAAGAGGAGTAAGGATGATGATGATGATCTGAGAAGTAGAGGATTGTGCCTCGTCCCCGTCGATCTCACCCTCCACGTCGGCGACTCCAACGGTGCGGATCTCTGGTCATCAGCCGCCATGATCAGCACTGTTTCCTCAAGCTGATGGATGATGGCTGTGCATGTGTTTGACAATTTTGCAGGGATGGGATGGGATGGTGTGTTTGAAAATGAAAAAAAGAAGTGGTAAATATTAGATGTAAGTAGTAGGGTGGATAAAAAAGAGTTTGCAATGCAATTCTAGTGTTTTTTTTTTTTTTGCTTTTTGGCCCAAATTTTGTGTAAAACTATGACCAGACAGACAGGGGGGCATATCACAGAATGGTGAAATGTGAATGATGTTTGGGTTGTAATGACTGCACCAATTTACTCCTGGTAATAGATGTTGCATTTCTTGCCTAATTTCCTCGTGTTTCTAGTTTGTTAATTACATAGAGTATCCTATACACATTTGGATCTCATGGTTAATAGATTATAGATGAATTATTTAAATAAGGATAATGTTAAAATTTGTTTAAATATTAAATATTTCTTTACAAACATATAAAATTAAAGTGGATTATATAATTAGAACGGATGGAATATATTTTTTTTGGGTATATTTTTTTTGGGTATCAGGCCTGTTGCCGATTGGTTTTTCATGGGGTCAAAACCATGGGATCCTGACCAAGCCCTAACTATCGATTTATCACCGAATCCTGACCTATTCCTAACTGGACTCGGGTTCCACACGCAGGGTCGAACCTTCCCACTCTTGAAGCTTGGACTTTTGCTTGAAGTCGCCTTGGATCTTTCTCCAATGGCTGCGCCGATGCCTTGGCTCTTCAGATCCTAGATTTGTATTGGCTCAGAACTTACTTGATGTGAGTCCCTGCCTTCCTCCGACCAAGGATGGGATGAGAACGGATGATCAAGGTCGTAGTCACTCTCAAGGTCCCACGAGCTCACCGGAACACCACTCAGAACACTTATGAGTTTATAAAAATGAAGAGCATATTCAGAGTAGAGAGAGAGAGCGGGGTGCATTAGGGTTAGAGTTTCAATCAAATGAGGGGTGAAATTGGATCACACAAATACTACCTCCGTCCCGTCATATTAGTCTCATATTCATTTTCGGTCCGTCCCATTTATTAGTCTTATTTTCCAAAATAGCAATTTTTTTCACACTCAGTATTAATTTTACTACACTAACACTCATTGGTTGCACGGTTTTATCATTTTTTAATTGTGAGACGAATCTTAATACATCATTTCAATAAGTTAAATACATCATTTTATTTTTAAAATTACTCTATTTGTAACAAATAAATACACCATTTCATTAAATTCACATCACATTAAAAATTGTGAGACATCATTTGCAATAAAGAAACACATTATTTCATTATGTTGGATTCTATATTTTATTTTTTTTATTTTTCTTTAATAAAATGCAATTTGGATAAATCAGGCAATATGGTAATAAATATACATGGTTGCCGTGGAAAGTGTTAATAGATTAATAAATTTTCAATCAAATATTTGATATTAAAGTCGTCGATTGAGAATTTTATAACTTCTCGGATCCTTAATTGATTTTTCTTAAAAAAAATTTAAATATTAAATTAAAAATTTATTTTTCAAATCACGAAGTCATAATTAAATTATATTCGAAATGGATAAAGATCCTCTGCAGTGTATTAATACACTGCACACGGTACTGTGCCTATCCATCCTATAAAATGATACCATGTGGTAAGTTTTTTTATTTGTTTTCTTTTTGTTGTTTATTTTTTCATATAAAATTTAAACAATTATAAAGATAATTATGGGATAAATATTATTGATTTTAATGAATAAAAA
>JAPKLW010000130.1:492504-503447 GCA_026898455.1 Plectranthus barbatus | reverse complement strand
ACCTTTAGGAAAAGTATCTGTTTTGTGTTTAGTATATGCCATTATCCAAGTATACTGGGTTATCACCTATGAATTGAGCTATTCTTTGAAATTAAACATGACGGTTTTTCTCTTCTTGCTTTGTCTTTTGTTTTCTTCTTTCTTTTTTATTTTTATCATAGTAAGACACTTTTCATTTCTTTTTCTTAGTTTCTATTTCGTACATGATTGTTGTTCATTTGAAAAGATCAGCCAAAGGCATAACAATTTTCTTTTCTCTTCTCAGTTGTAATCTCAAACGGATCCAGGACAGGATAAAATTCTTTTTTCCATATATTATGGTTACAATTTGTCAATGTGTTTTATAGGTCAATTGATTTCCACTATTTAAGGAAAACTTTTTGGTGGTCTCGACTCTCCAAGGAATAATATGGTCCCTTTCATGATACTTCTATGCTTTGTTTTGCTAGGGACACCGTATCAACTTGATCAACTTGGTACTGAAAATTATAACCAACCAAAGTTACGTGCCTTCTTTAACCCACAAAACAATGAAGCATTTGAGATCACAAGTCCTCGTGTGGATGAAGGTTGTGCATCTTTTGAGCAGGAAGAGAGGTTCAATGCAGAACACAGTGACCTTTTGCATCTTAAAACTGATATTGTGGTGGCTGAAGAGCCATCTGGCAGTGTAGAAAGTTCCTGTGTAGTGAAAGGTCGTGAACAGAGTGACTGTTCACCTTCAGATATGAAAATTTCTGATCTAGAGAACAAGTCTAGCCCAGAGAAGTCTTCTGCTTCCCCTTGCAGTGTACGCCTCGATAATCAGAATTCTAATGAACCTTCGAGTTCAAAAATCTCCAGTAACCAGGGGCATTCAACACTCTCGGACACAAATTTTGTGGAAAACTATTTTAAGGCGAGTCTTGTTTAATTCTTGGTTTTTATTTTTCTATACGTAATTGCATTTTTTTTACATAACAACCTTTGACCAGATTTTCAAAATTAACAATGCATCGAAAATTGCAATTTTAACAAGAGCTTCCAATTTGCTTATTCGACATACCGAACTCCTGCAACTAAATGCAGAAAAATGACATCGTTCAATACAATGACAAGTTAGTATCTGGTTACCTTTATTATGACCACTGATCAGATTGCAAAAAGCTTAATTAATCACCATTAACTTTGCAGCATAACATCCTGTTAAATTTACAAGTTTGGATTCAGATGGTGATTTGAAATGCAATTAGTCCTAACCTTGTGCTTTCAGATTTCCGAACTTGATTTTGTGACTTCTCTTTTAATTTCTATCGTGAAATCAGAAGCCTTGGATTTTTTATTTTTAAATTTTTTTTTGAGTGCTTGCCATTTTATGAGTTAAGGATTTGAGGAATAACATCAATTGAAGTTTTACAGTCTGTACGCCATGTAGGTGGAAATCATGATTTATGCTTCATGCGAACAACCATCTAATACTTGCAAAAGTATTATATACTGTTGTTGATTACTCTTGAAGTTGAGATCTGAAGTTATAAATCTGGTCTTTTAGATCATGCGGTTTTCTGGTGGGAATTTTAAGTTTCAAATGAACCAATATGACATATGTAGTATTTATATCTCTTAACCCTTTCAGAGTTCTAGGCTGCATTTTATTGGCACTTGGAGGAATCGATATCGTAAAAGATTTTCCGGCTTGTCTAATGAGATGAGGCCTGGAGGCCCCAGTCTCAAAACTGCAATAGTGAGTGAGAAAAGCATTGTGATACACATAGACATGGTAAGTACATTAGTAGCTACTGAGACTAATTCATGACCTTTCCCTTCCCCTTACTATGATTTGATTGTATTTTGGCTGATTCATGCCTCCTCTCTACAGCCAGATTTGATCATGTTGGATTGTATAGCTATTTTTATATTGTCTGGCTTATGTATTAAGTTGGGTCTTATTTCTTGTTCTCATGATTTTTCCTGTTAATTGACTGGGGGTTTTGATTTGAAAATATTTTCAGGACTGCTTTTTCGTTTCAGTAGTCATCAGGGGCCATCCTGAATTACAGGGCAAGCCTGTTGCTGTCAGTCATTCAGACAATCCCCGTGGTACAGCTGAAATCTCATCAGCTAATTACCCTGCTCGAGAATACGGTTGGTTTGTCTTTTGTACTTTATGCTTTAACATAGTTCTTCTTTTGCCCTGTATATAATTCCTTGCATTTTACCAGGAGTGAAGGCTGGAATGTTTGTTAAAGATGCGAAGATTAGATGCCCTCAGCTTGTAATTGTTCCATATAATTTTGGGGCGTATGAAACGGTATCTACTCAGCTTTAGCAAACTTAATGGTTTCCATCATTTTACATCATAGTTCAAAGTTTTCTTTATTTGCAGGTGGCTGATCAATTTTATGAGATTCTTCATAATCACAGCAATAAAGTGCAGGCATGTCCTTGTAAATGCAGTGGAAATGCTATTTCTGTTGGGCCTTATTATACTTGAAAATTTGTTTCATGGCAGGCTGTTAGCTGTGATGAAGCGTTCTTAGATGTCTCTGAATCAGAAGTGGGGGACCCTCAGCTATTAGCTTCGACTATCAGAAAGGAAATTCTTCACACTACAGGATGTACTGCTAGTGCAGGAATTGCAGAAAATATGCTGATGGCTCGTCTTGCTACAAAAACTGCAAAACCAGATGGCCAGTGCTATATTCCCCCTGGAAAGGTACACATATAACATTTAGTTGTTTCAATAGGTTATAGGTTTCTTTTTTTTTTTCATTCTTCCCCCTTCTCCTCTCTATGTGAAACCTTACTAAATTGTGTATATCTTTCATAGTCTAGATAAGAGCATCTCCTGGATAGGGTTAATAATCTTAATATCAACTTAACAAAACTGCCAAGATTTTTAGTTTTACTATATCATTTTCCTGATCATGTTAAAATCCAGGTGGATGATTATTTGTACACACTTCCAGTTAAGGCACTTCCTGGTATTGGACATGTTTTGGAAGAAAAATTGAAGAAAAGACAAATTGAAACTTGTGGCCTATTGCGTTCAATTTCCAAGGTAATTTTACTATTAAGCAGTCAGTATAATTGGGTCCAATTATTTGTTTGATTTTGTTTGTTAGGACTCTTTTATTTTTCAGACTGACCACAAGTTGTGTAAAAAGTGGCTGTTGGGTGTTTTTTGGCTAACTTGTTGTTCTGGGTGTCAGCTTGGATTAAGTTTACCTTTTGCTTGCCCAGATTTTTTGTGGATTATTTCTAGTGATATAACCCTAGACTAAGATGTGATTAAGGTAGGCTCTTTCAACTTGGAATCCTTTGATATATATGAATAGTAAGTGCTGTATTCAGCAAACTCCAATGAATTCGGTGCTATAAATAAATTTATGCTAAATAGAAGGGGATGTGAGCCCTCTTAGATTGATCACATTAACAGTTGAGATAAAAAACATTAATTATGAAAAATAAACATAAATTCTCTAACTATGATGTATATAACAATTACGCACTATATCTTTTAAGCATAACATATAAAAAGAATAAGATTGTGAACAAATTTTAATCTATAGCATAAATGATTCTTAATTCAATACTTAGCAGTATTTCGTTGTGTTTTTACTTCAAGTATGTCGGAGTGTTTGGTGGGATGTAATAGATTCGTGTTCACAAAAATGATCTAGATAAGCATTAGCCTACATTGTTAGTTAGCCACTACAACATCCATTTCTATGTCATTTAGCTTCCTTTCAGTTGTGCAGTATTTGTCCTATTATTGATATATGTTTGTATATGCTCCATATGATATATGATGCTTAAAAAAATGTCCTTAAAAGTAAGCAAGAAAGTTTCAGTCTTGATTTTCCATTTTTTGACTTGTTTAGGAGTCCCTTCAAAAGGATTTTGGAATGAAAACTGGAGAGATGCTTTGGAACTATAGTAGAGGAATCGACAATCGACTTGTTGGAGTGATTCAGGTGTGTATAACACAATTCTTTTCGCTGTTTCTTGTGAGTTTTATGGATCTTTGTCTGTGAGCATATTAATATTCTTAGAATTCCTTATAATTGTTTGGTCTCGTTGATAACATCTATAGAGTTTTTTGTGGATGTATTGGTACAGTGGCAAGTGTACTTTATTGCAATCTATAACACTTTTTTTGTCTAGACCCATGCATATGCAGGAGTAGTGTCACAAACAATTGCTTAGTTAAAAATTTCTACAACAAACTAGTTGAGACAAGAAGCATGTTATCTTTATTTTTCATTATTTCCATTGAAGTCTTTTGACTGAATTTGGCGGTGGCTGCATAAATGTTGATCTTAATGCACATACCTTTAACATCCAAGTGGCATCAGGGTTTTGGGTGTTTATTATTTTTTACTATAAATTGATGTTGATAAAGTTAAAATGTTTATTTTTATGTGATCTTTATAGTGTTTTCAGTTAATTGCATTTATTAGCACAATCATTTTTGGATATGTTGCATGAATATTTTCACTGCCATGTTTTAGATTTGGACTGCTGTATATTTTGTTTGCTCTTTTGCAGGAAAGCAAGTCTATAGGTGCAGAAGTGAACTGGGGTGTGAGATTCAGCAATGAGAATGATGTTAGTGATTCATTAAACTACATGCTTTTTATAGGTGAAAGTTAATTTTGGTTGCTGTTGTTTTCTGCTCTCAGGCTCAGCACTTTCTAACAAAACTATGCAAGGAGGTAGTACTTCGATTGCAGGGTGGTGGAGTGCTGGGGCGATCTTTTACGCTCAAGGTTGGATCTCATTTCCTCAAGTAAAAGCATGTATGTTGATGCAACTGTTACATAATATGTGGCCCTCAACCTATTTTCTAGATAAAAAAGAAGAAAAGTGATGCTGGGGAGCCAGTAAAGTACATGGGGTGTGGAGACTGTGAGAATTTGAGCCATACAATTACGGTAATATACTATCCGTTTCCAACTTTGCTCATGCTGTGTTCTTGTGGGAAATCATCACACTGTTTCTTATACATTGAGTTTCTAATACAGATTCCAATGGCCACCGATGATGTGGGCGTGCTTCAGAGGTTGGCGACTCAGCTTTTTGGGCATTTCCACATAGGTAGGCTAGTCAAGTATTATAACAATCATTTACTAGTTTATTTCAAATTCTAGTGTGCCAAGATTATTTTCTGCTTTTAAATAATATGCAAGCATTCAATGCCAGATGTCAGAGACATTCGAGGTGTGGGCTTGCAGGTCTCGAAACTTGAGCAAGCTGATGATAGCAAATGTGGTATGACGAGAGCAATTATTTTGGAGAAATAGGATCATTGTTGAAAAAAGTGAAGTTGTTTCTTTTGCTAGAATGGATATTGACACTTATCAAGATTCTTTGTTGTTTTGCATTAATTTATTATTTTTTATTTTTTGGAAGCTCACAAAAGAAACTCCATTCTTACCTGGGTTCTCTCCTCATCTGCAAAGGACAAGGACCAAATCCAAAAAAGTGTTCTTTCAAAACATGGTGAGACAGGTAGTGGAAACAATCTTTATTTAACATTTTCCCAAAGTATAATGCTATGTATGAATTTTGATTTGCTTGAAGATTTGTTATTCATTTCTGGGGCATGATCTTTGTGTGCTGTGGCCTACGATGTAGAACTTTGTTTTTCCCTCATCCCTGCTTTTCTTGCATGGATTAGTCAATCTTTTTTTTTTTTTTTGAGCTTTTATTAGTTTTGGTAAGAGCTTGTTTAATTTAGTGGTACTTTCAAATAGTCGTTGTATTGTATCTTACTGCATTTATTCTTTATATTGGCTCAAAATTGTTGCTATTTTTAACTAACTGCTTTTGACAAGTTTCTGGAGGTTTATTCAATATTGTCAATATCCTGACTTGTATTGGTGTTGAAGATGTTCTTCTTAGCCTGCGAGACCTGTGGCTCAACTTTAGAGACATAATATATGTTAAGCAATTTGTCCAAGGGCTGAACAGAAGAAATTTCATCCGACAGTTTTCATCCCTCTCAATATAAGCTTTTATTTAAAGCCTGCATCATCATGCTTATAAGGAGACCTTAAACAAGACAATAGCCTTTGATACTCCCATCTTTAAATTCTCATCTCCGCCTTAATTCTGAATTCTAGCTGCTGCTCTAACTTGATCCTTCAGTTCCTTAGTTAACCCAAAAAAATGCGTTCTTCCCCCTTACCAAGCCCCACAACACTCTTATCTTTTGCCACAACCGTTAGGGCCTAGTTTCAGAGCGCGTCCAAGTTCTGAAGGATGGAAAGCATTTTTCCTGAATAGCGATAGCCAGCTGCTTTCCACCAACATTAACTGTTTTCCTGGGGTTAGCTACAAAAAAGAAAAAAACTCAGAATTTTGGGCTTTGTGCAGTCTAATCCAAAACCTAATGTAGTAATTTCAATAGTGAATTTTGTAGTTTTTGGATCGATATACCAATCGGATGTTTGTACAAACTGAGGTGTTTGCTCACTTTGATTGGAGGAAATGTGTGGCAAGTTGATTGGCTGGTTTCCAAATCATGTATCCATTTGCAACTGCTGAATGAATGGAAGAACTGAAATTAGATGTTTTGGAATTAATTGCAGGAAGTGCCAGATTTTGTGTTTGTTTTGTAATTAACCCTTTCTGGTGTAGTCTTTGGTATTCCTGACTTCGTATCGATTGTAAAGGTTTCTGAAAAATCGATAGGAGTGATGTCTTTATCATTGGGAATAAAAGCTATGCATGATTTAGATATTACCCCTCATATTTAATAAGTATGTTTGAAATGTACTCATAACTTCGATTGGATGGATATTTATTTCATTTTTAGATACTTGGGCAAGCAATTGTATATTGCGTCAGCCGAGCACTAGCACAACAGGATCCTCTATTGAAATGCAAGCTGTTGGCTTGTCCAGCTCTGAATCTGGCATTCACAACCCTACAAGCCTCCCTCCTCTTCAAGATCTTGACCTGGCTGTCATAGAGTCTCTACCCCCTGAAGTAGTTTCAGAAATTAATGACATGTATGGTGGGAAGTTATTTGGTTTCATTTCTGAAAGTAAAAGCAAAATGATCAATACAAGCATCCATAGTGCCTTAATGAAAAGCTGTGAAGGTAAAATTTAAGCATTATTCTAAAATTTGTATCTGAAACTGCTTGAGATACTAATGTAGTCTAAATGCGACCAAAGTATAATTTGTCATTACCTCATATATTACTTTCAGATTTAAATGTAGCAGTTCAGGATGCAGAATCGCTTCAAAGAGCCCATCCTGTTGAACTAAATTTGATTGTTTCGGATGAGGTATGAACAGTTTTCCTAATTTTCATGCTTGGGAGGATAGTGGCAGTATTTCAGGACTGTGTTGTGCACACTGTTGATACATTTTTTTTGTTAAACCTTCTTTCCTATAATGGTCACTTAGATTTGTTTTTGACTGGATATTTGTTCTCTGTATTCTTTTAACTTTTTCAAAAAATAATATTTGTTTCGAAGTTAATGTGGTCTTGTAAGGAAGAAGTTTCTAATTTTGCTGCACTTGCAACTTTTTCTCAGAAACATATTATGCCCTCATCTTTAAGTCAAGTAGATTCAGCAGTGTTTCAAGAACTTCCTGAGGACTTGAGAAAAGACATTATTGAGCACCTTGCCAAACACCAAGGACCAGAATCTATGAACGGAGCCTTCAGAGACAGTGTTGTGTCTGATAAACAGATTGAAGTTGATGTTTCCAACTTAAAGGACCTTTGGGTTGGAAATCCTCCAAAGTGGGTCAGCAAGTTCCAAATCAGCAACTGCATCATGTTAACTTATTTTGCTGAAGTGTATCGGTCTGGATCTGGTGGTTGTTTGTCTACTATCCTGCAGAATATGATGTCTAGAGTATTTTTACCCACTGGAGTGGGCACAGAAGGATTTGATAATACTGTTACTTGGCTGTGTGAGCTTTTCATGCAGTATATAGATCTCAGAATCACAACAGATGTTGAGGAAATCTATTTATGTGTATGCCTGCTGAGGAGGTACGTTTAGGAAAACTTTCTTCATGGCAATGCTGCCACCTTGGCGACATCTTTTGTTCATTTTGCTTTGTTGGATTTGCCATAAGTGGTTATCTTGATTGTCCAACAGTGTGTTCTAGCTTTGTTTACTAGTTACAAGCTTTTCTGCATTTTTTTAGCTCTCTATAAACGAGTTTAAAAAGATTATAAATTGAGCATTAAATTAGCAAGACTGCAAGAGTGAGGCTAGAATCCTTGAATATGGGCTAGACATCTGGATCATAGTATCACTGTGGCTTCTTATCGATTTATTGTACATGGTATCTCATTGTGATGAGGAAAATTGAAGAAGATTTCATATTTTAACACAGTGGATGTTTATGGAGAATTATTCTGATTTTGAGAGAAAAGTTGGCTCCTGGTTGAAGTTTCAGTCTTCGTCTAATATGAAGCTATGTCATGTGTATGGGTATGTCACATGTTCATTCTGCTGCAGCCTGCAAGTTGGATTGTCAAATGCATACCTTTTTCTCTGGTTTCCTTAAATTATGAGAATGATAACATCTTTTCCTTATATTTGGGCTTGTTGATATAGCTCAGTCTTTGCCGTGTATGCCATTATACAGAGCTGACTATGTAACTTCTTTTGAATCTTACAATGTTCTGCTTTTGCGAGAATATGTGTAACCCAGTATTGGAATCTTGTATTCCTATGTAATATGCACTAATATAAGGCCTACTGTAATTGCTGCGGTGAAAATGTGAATTTCATTGCATTCAAGTTCTCCCTGGGCTTTGTATATACATGCTTTTATAACGTAGTTTTTAATCAATGGGTGTGTAATAATATTTCCTCGTATTAATTTTTAGTTGAGGATTCATGTTTCTTCTGTCAGGTTGACTGGGAGGTCTGAAATTCTCTTACAAGTCTACAATGGTGTACTTCCTCACTTGCAGGTCTGTTGGCCCTCTTCGCCTTTATAATTTTACTGTCTGCATGTGCGTTTTTACTGACTGTCCCGCCCGGAGATCTAAGTTACTGGGTGGTTTCTTCTTCATCCTTATAACTTCCCTCCTCTTTTTACAGTTCATCCTGCTTTTCTCTTTTTCTTCAATGCGACTCATGTAGTTCCAATCACTCTTATCTTTCAGGCTTCAATGGCTGAAAAATATGGTGGCACTCTTAATATTTCTTCTTCGTAGGAGTTTCTAATTTAAGCTTCAGCGCGTTGAATCTAGCTATGATGTCAGCCATTGTTCACCAGGTATTCATTTCTGAAATATGAAGTTGCTCAGTCAAATTTTCTGGTTGAATAAGTGGTCACTATAAAGGCATAGGCATTTAATATACTAATTATTATTATATATGTAAAGTTGATTAAGCATATGGTCATAGTTGGTATTGCATAATTACATAGTTGAAAAACTGAGGTTTATGAGAATTCTACAATTGGCAGAAAACCTTATCTTTTATCTTTTAAGGCATTAAAAAATGGAAGACTGGTTCTCATACGCAGCCTTAATTGAATTATTACACCATATAGGGTTTCTATTTTAATATTGTAGGTGCATTTGACTATTGCTGCAGTCACTATATATATATACCCTTGTCCCAATACCCAACAGAAACAAGAACAACAGAAATGGCCAGCTTGGTGTTGATATTGTCTTCTTTGGCAATCCTATCTGCAATGCGTGGGATTGAGGGTGTCCAATATATGGTCACCAACAACGCAGCCTCTACTGCAGGCGGTGCTCGGTTTAATAGGGATATCGGGGTCCCATATACCCTACAAGTCATGAACGCGTCCACAGGCTTCATCTGGAGGACATTTCAGCAGAACTCTGCTGCTGATCGGAAGGATGTGCAGAAAGTGAGCTTATTTATCGACGACATGGATGGGGTGGCGTATACGAGCAACGATCAGATCCATGTCAGCGCCAGGTATGAGTAATTTCCAAGTTGAAGGATGTTCAAAACTTCAAATCATTTGAAACTGGTGGTTGACAATGCATTGATTATTGGTGCAGGTACATTCAGGGTTACTCAGGCGACGTTAAAAATGAATTCACCGGCGTTCTGTACCACGAGATGACGCACGTGTGGCAGTGGAATGGCAACGGGCAGGCGCCAGGTGGTCTGATCGAAGGAATAGCTGATTATGTAAGGCTGAAAGCAGGTTATGCCCCAAGCCACTGGGTGAAGGCCGGGCAAGGTGACCGGTGGGATCAAGGGTACGACGTGACTGCCCGGTTTCTCGACTACTGCAATAGCCTGAGGAACGGGTTCGTGGCTGAACTTAACAAGAAGATGAGGAGTGGTTACAGTAACAGTTACTTTGTGGACTTGCTGGGGAAGACAGTGGATCAACTCTGGAAAGACTACAAAGCTAAATATGCTAATGCTAAGTAGTTAG
Source organism: Plectranthus barbatus (assembly GCA_026898455.1). Lineage (NCBI taxonomy): Eukaryota > Viridiplantae > Streptophyta > Magnoliopsida > Lamiales > Lamiaceae > Plectranthus > Plectranthus barbatus. The sequence continues at coordinate 493,052 of JAPKLW010000130.1, read as the reverse complement.
ATATGATCTCACTTCAACTGATCATGATAAAATTTATCAACTATGTGATATGATATGATGCCCTGTTTGAATATTTACTATTAGCACGACGTCGTTTGTTTGGTTGGGATTTCTCCAATGGTATGTGTAATTGTTTCTACTTATTAATGATATGGCATCATAATCGAATAATTACGACGTGACATACAAATACAATTGAATAAAAATGTAGTATCAGAACTTCATAGGAGAAATGAAAGACTATCCGAAAGTATAGTGAAGAAACAACTTAAAATCTAAATAAGATTGTGGAGGTTATTTTTGTATGATTTTGCCGTAGATTTGTATTAAGATGATGAAACAAAGAAATACTCCCTCCGTTCCATTACATTAGTCCCATAGGCTTTGGATATAATATCCCTCCGTTCCATTACATTAGTCCCATAGGCTTTGGATATAATATCTAATGTTCGTGAGAATAGTAGAATTAATATTTTATTGATGTGAGTAATTTTTTTTTTCCCATTATAAGAAATGAGATTAATTTGATGGGACAGACGAAAATGAAA
>JAPKLW010000130.1:403234-492494 GCA_026898455.1 Plectranthus barbatus | reverse complement strand
CCATTATAAGAAATGAGATTAATTTGATGGGACAGACGAAAATGAAAAATGGAACTAATCTAACAGGATGAAGGGAATAATAGGGAGGAGGGGTAGTGGGATTTCCCAATATTTGGTAGTCTTTTGAATCTTCTATTGTGCACTAAATGCCTACTTTTAGGCTTAAATTTAACATTTTGTTCTTCTAAAATCTAAGAGAGTGGATAAATCTTTTACAACACAAGAAGTCTTTGTTTGACTAAAGCATTATGTTGAGTATTGACCAAATAGGTTGTAGTAATGCCTCGGGTTTTTTTGGCCTCGATCTGACCATGTCCAACAATCTTGATTCATTATAGTTACTATTTCCATTTTAAACTGGAGGATTTAATTATTAAAGTTAAATAATTACAATTAAGTATCCTGGGCGGACCGGAGAATAATTGGAGATACGTGAATATTAAACACATTATGCGCATGCCAGAATAATTACACCTTATCAATCATGCCAACTATCAACCAATTCATCTTTCAAGTGTTCGAAGAATTTGATACCTCCGAGAGAAGGGATGTCCCAGTTTTACATGTATACGTATCTGAATTCCCAGGCTACGCATACAAAAACGGCAACAACATCAACATAAGTGCCTCTGCACTGGACAAGTTCTACTATCCTCGGTCGCGGTCGAAGCTGTATTTCACATATATGATGCAGCGCACCGTGAAATGACTCACATGTTTCAATGGCACGGCGAGTTTACAGCCCCCACCGAGGGGACGGCGGACTATGTGATGGTGAAGTCGGGGTTCTATGATAAGGACATGTATACGAAACCCGGGGCAGGGGAGAGGTGGGATGAAGGGTATGGTGTGTCAGAGAGGTTTCTGGAGTATTGTGACAGTCTACTACCAAGTTTCATTGCAAAATTGAACAAGAAGATGAGGTACAAATACAGTGATGCATATTTTGTGGAGTTGCTGGGAAAGCCAGTGGATCAGCTATGGAGAGAATATAAAGCTAAGTATGGGAACCAACCTGCAGAAGCATCCACTGATAATCACATGTTTCATGGTTTAATGTAGCCATGGAAATCCAGTTTTACTTACAAAACTACGTAATATTTATAGTTTATTTAGATGATACATATAATAGAGAGGTAATATTTATATGGGGTTATACCCTTCCTACTTAGTAGAGAATAGAATACCAAATGGTTCAGATAACAAGGTTATTACATAATTTGCCTTAATATATCAACTGAGAACTGGAATAAAATCTTAGACATTGTGGTACAATATAGAGCATTACAAGCATTCACCATCCTGAATATCTGAGAACATGGCTGGGTAGGTGATAATTTACATAAAATAACCCCAAAACTTGTTTAGCGTGTACCTTGAGCAGATATCTTATTTGTCAAGATCCTTTATTGCAGAAACAACTTCAGTAATGCTGTGGAAGTTTTTCCTTTCCTTCAGAAGGGTCTTAGCAAAGTTCAGAGCTTTGCGCTCACATTCTGCACGCTCGCTGGCCTCTTTAATTGATTCGAAATCTTCAACATGAGCTACCCCAACAATCCTCCTATAAATCAACCAGATGCATGTGTGTTATTTAGACATGGTTTCTTTCATTTTTCAAATATATATGTAATGATAATTGCTAGCACAGTAAAACCGGGATTTCCCTCTAATAAATAAGTCAGCCGCTGCTGAGCATAGGTGAAGCTGGATTTGAAGAGCATGGTGGACCACCATCAAATGGCGGATTTGTCATGATATATTTCAAATCCTCCACTGTCACATGCACCGATGCTCATACTAACTATAGGGTGAGATAATTTCAGGACGGGCTTGTAGATAAACCTAATGATTTGGCACATTGGTCCTGGTACTTGCGGTATTTATTTCACTGTAGCCTTCATATGCTTCCAGGAATGTGTGCAAAAAGTGTGTGCTTTTGAAAAAGTGATTATATGTATTGATTGTGGAAAAACTAACAGAACTGGGTAGTGTTTCAGAAGGAGTAATAATTTAGAAAAAGCAGAAGCATTTGAGGAAGAATCTAGCTACTTTTGTTTGGTGAATAACAAGAACTAAAGATTGCCATTTTAAAATACTGAACAAAGCATCGTACCATAAATATTAGGATAACATGATGAACAAAACTTGCTAACATTTACCAAAAAAAAAAAATCTAAAATATGCTAAAAGCATCCAACCCCTGCTTGGTTTTGGCTTTCGAGAAAATAGCCAACACACAGAAACCAGATCATAAGAAGGGGAAAACCTCATCTAACCTTATCATTTTGGCAGCACCAAATCCAAGAGTATCATGGAAAAGGTCTTCCATATATTTCTGCTTAACGAGCAACTGAAGTTCTGGATTATTATAAATTGCTGGAAGATAAGCCTCACCGGGACCATCCTTGTGTTTATCCCAAAGAGCAGTGAACTTTGTGTAGAAGAGGTTCCAAGTATCTAATATTGTTTTCAAGATCCACTTCTTATATAGCTGATCAAAATTAAGTAAATTGTCAACAACATAAATTATTAAACCAGTAACTCTCTCGAAAGAGCAAATAGGAAGATAGCATAAAAGGGTTATACTGCATGATTTCACTCTAAAATTCAAATTTGAATGTGACTTTTTAAGGTAACCTACGAATAATAAGCACACTTTTACAGCCTTAATCATGTGGGTTACTAGTGTAAGTAAACAAGGCAAAACAAACAATAAGAGGGGAAGGTTGAAACCATTACTTTCATAACAGAGCCAAGTTTTGCAAGTACATCTAAACTAATTGCATGACAAGACTTAAACAATTGAAGCAATTAAACTCATTCCACCAATATGATTTCAATTTTCAGAATATCTGTCAGTGTTGTTAGTTATGCCTCAAGAACCTCCAAGTCATTGGTTCCATGTAGACTCATAAAACAACATCATAACTGTTGCAGCTAACAATAATGGATTAAAAATCCACGCATAATAATGTACTCAAATGAATGATAAAGTAAAAAAGAATAAGATGATTTGGAATAAAAAGGGGTGATGGAACTAGGATAGTGGCTATCATATCACTAAACTCGGTGTGAGAAAATGTCGGGACAGCACATACATTACGATCTGCACCCTTTTCCGCATGTCCATCTTGGGAATAATAAGCTAAAATCAGGTTTCCAATAAAAGCTCCAATATCAAATCCCATTGGCCCATAGAAACCAAATTCAGGATCTATCACTTGAGTTGAATCAGGAGTGACCATGACTGACCCTGTATGGAGATCACCATGTAAAAGAGCTTGGGCTCTCTCACAGAATCTGAAATTGAGGACATACTAAACAATTGTAAGAAAAAGGTTCACATAAAAACTGAAGAAGTTTTGAGGGTTTTAATAAATATTGAGAGGTCAGCACTGCACTTTACTTGGATTTCAAACCAGCAACTTCAAGTTTCAAAATGTTATCCTCTCGAACTGCCTCAGCATCAGCATCAAGGTAAGGAGTTGTCCAATGGTTATATTCAGACACTTTGTACGGGTCGGAAAACACAACCTGTTCAGTAAGTCGGCATAACTCCACGTTTCCACAAAATTTGGCAACTGCAAAATAGTGAAACACCAATTGAAATATGCATAAGGCATTCCATCAAGATTAAGATAGAATTACCAGAAGCATAAGAGTTTCTATCTGAACAAATGACCTAAAATTCTTAATGAAAGTTAAAGCAACCTAACCAGCAAGATTTTCACTAAAATAAGTTTAGGTTCCTGATATTTACGAGGTGAAGTGCAGGGAGAACGAAAACACAGCATTGCGAGTAAAGGGTGTAGGCAACTCAAAACCAAGGAAGAATAACTAGGTAGGTGACTCAAAACCTCTATGAGGCCACCATAAAATTCATGAAAGGATTTAGATGTCAACTGCAAGGGTATCAAAACACATTATGATTATGCCATATCAATGCTTTTGCTTGCAAGATTTGTATCAAAAGGAACCTTTTATATACTGCAACGCAATTTCTTACCAGCACTTTTGTGATCAGTAGTGGTCAGATACAGTAGTGAGGAATAGAACAGTGTCCGTGCCATATATTCTGAGATATGGTCTGCAAGCAAGGGATACTCAACGCCAGCAATCAATCCTTTTCTTAAGATGATATGAGGTGGTTCGATGTATCTCATTCCAATCAAACACATAGTCCTGTCAAAGTGGTAAACCTCAGGAACATGATCTGGACACAAGCGACCATGTTCTTGCAAAACCGATGCTTCAAAATAGGCACGTTCTTTTGTCATCGGCCATGACTCTCCAATACAACGAATGTATGGAAGGGCCTGCAGATACTTACGATCAGTTCAAAAAGAAGACAGAAAAACAGTCTCCTACTTCAAAAGATAATTGTATAATATGGAATCTAATAAAAAGATGAACTTCTAACAATCCTTAATTACAAGTAGCCTCTGCATATGATAAATAAATGGTATCACATATAAAAAGAACTTAATAAAAACGAAGAACCGCATCCCATTTCGCCATCTGCTTATCGCTCTACTCTTAACGCAGCTCATGCTGCTCAGTTCTGTTTAACCACACCTCATTTCAGCACACAGATTATCAATTGTTTATGAATGCCCCCAAACAATCTTATTCGTTACATAGCCCTACTCAATCGTCAAATCCATTATCCAAGCAGTATGTGTGTGTGAGTGACAGAGAAAATCCACTAAATTCGTACCTGCTTGATGACCAGAGACCCTGACGATCCAATGGCAATATAAACGAAGTTGAGATTCCCGTCGCCAACTTCCTTGATTTCGAGCTTATCGAACTCGGAGCCGAGCTTGGCGGCTAGAGATGGAGTCGCCTTCAGGTACTCCACAAGCAACTTCTCGTCGAGCGGCTGAAAACCGTCGGAAGCCATGTTGGTGGAGGCGGGTGCGGAGGCCGGAGTTTTGTACACAGGTGATGACTGCTGGGCTTTGCCTGCCTTAGTTATTGGTCGAAATCCGGAAGCATGATCAACGCTGAACTAGGAATTTAATGGAGTAATTAATTACGTAATTTAGCGTGGAATTAGGAAGAAGGGCAAAATCGGAAGAATGCGATTCCTTTGCGTCGACCAATCGGCGCACGCTCTGTAGACTTTTTGAATTTTCCGAGCAACAAATTGAGATAAGACTACTATTACTAGTCTACTAGTACTTGGAAGAAATCTGATACATTGAATGTGGTCGGTTTTTTTAGGTTTGGAAACATTGTGCTAATTATTACTCTCTTCGTCCCGTCTCATTGGTCCCCATTTTCGATTTTTATCTATTCCGCAGAATTAGTCTTATTTTTTAAAATAGATCACATCAATAAAATATTAATTTCACTAGACTCACAAATATTTGTAACTGTATCAAAAGCAAATGAGACTAATGAACCGGGACGGAGGGAATACTATCTCGGTCCCTAGTTAAATGATCATTTTCTTTTTGGTAGAAAAATTAGGGACTGTGAGTGTAAATGAAATTAAAATTTTATTATTTAGTGTGAAAAATTGTTATTTTTAAAATTGAGCTAATTTGATTGGAACGCTCGATTTGATAAGTAAGTTGATTCAAATGGGACGAGAGAAGTACTACCTCCGTCCCGTTTAAATAGGCCCTTTTCATTTTGATACATTAATTTCGGAGTTAGTATTTAGTAGCTAATTGTGGTTAATAATAAAATTGGCAATTGTAATTAACTTATTTATGTCTTAAATAAGTTAATTACAATTGCTAATTTTATTATTAACCACAATTAGCTACTAAATACTAGCTCCGAAATTAATGTATCAAAATGAAAAGGGCCTATTTAAGCGGGACGGAGGGAGTAGTATTTTTCTTCATAATTGAAAAAGACTCTATCAGTTATGTACACCAAATCTCAGTTATATATATCAAAACTGAAATAAATAAAATAAAATCAATCAAATTTTTTTCTAACAGATTGATTCATGGAAAAAATTAATCAATTTATAAATTTACATAATCAATTGATTTTTGATTTTTTACAATGAGATTCGACTAATTTATAGTCTTCCATAATAAGATTTATGAAATAAGTATCACATATAATATTAGTGAGTAAGCATTAAACTGATCGAAAAAGGAACAGGGAGGGGTTTTAGCTCATTTGAAAATTGAGACAAGGGATTTCTTGAGCGGGAAACACCCGCATTTTTCCCGGAAAGATAAATGCAGAAAAACCAACAAGCAGCATGCAGATTGAAATTCCTGAATCCTTGCACGACTGAGCAGACATAAGAAATAAGAAGCAAGAAGCAAGAAGCAAATGCAAACATCACTAAGTAGAATTCACATAAACAACACATCTCTGAAGATATTAACATTAGTATACTTGTAGTATCATCATTTGTTGTCATGATGCTGAATAGCAGAAACAACTTCACTTATGCTGTGGAACTTTGCCCTCTCCTTCATAATCTTCTTAGCAAAGTCCAGAGCCTTACGCTCGCAGACGGCCCGCGTGCCGGCATCCTTGATCGACTCAAGATCTTCCACATGAGCCACTCCAACGATTCTCCTGCCAACAAACAAGATCTTGCTACTGAACTTCTAAAGACCAAGACAGATGAAGCAGCAAAATAGGCCATCAAACTGCATTGGCTTACCTTATCATTTTAGCAGCACCAAACCCAAGAGTGTCATGGAAAAGATCTTCCATGTATTTCTCTTTTGCTAGCGAATGTAACTCTGAGTTGTTGTAAATTTCTGGAAGATAGGCTTCGCCCGGACCATCCTTGTGTTTATCCCAGAGAGCGGTGAACTTGCTGTAGAAGAGGTTCCAAGTGTCCGAAATCGTCTTCAAAAGCCACTTCTTGTATGCCTGCACACACACACACACACACATATATATATGCATATAATATATATAAACACCAACATTTATTTGATTTTGGATCAAGATGTTGCACATACATCACGATCATCCCCCTCATTTGCAAGACCCTCTTGAGCATAATAGGCCAGAATTAGGTTTCCGATAAAAGCTCCAACATCAAACCCCATTGGTCCGTAGAATGCAAATTCAGGATCAATGACTTGAGTCGAGTTCACAGTCACCATTAATGAACTTGTGTGTAGATCACCATGTATAAGAGCTTGAGATCTCTCACAGAATCTAAGACCAAAACCAATATGAGAATTCATTCTACCATAGAAGAAAAACAGAGTTAACATCTATACTTAGATTTCAGCTCAGCAACTTCAAGTTTTAAAACATTATCCTCTCGAACTGCCTCCGCATCAGCATCAAGATAAGGAGAGTTCCATCGGTTATACTCCGACACTTTGTAAGGGTCGGAGAAGATAACCTGCGCAGTATGTCTGCACATGGCCACGTTCCCACAATATTTAGCCACTGAGATTAAGACCAAAAGCAACACATAGATATGAGTTTTTACCATGCGCACAATCGAAGCTGATCAGTATTGTTACCTGCAGCTTTATGATCTGTGGTTGTGAGATAAAGAAGCGAAGTATAAAACAGAGTTTTGGACATGTAATCTGAAACGTGGTCAGCTAGAAATGGATACTCAACGGCGGAAATGAGTCCTTTTCTCAAGTTTATATGAGGCGGCTCAATGTAGCGCATACCAATCACACTCATCTCCCTGTCGAAATGGTATACCTCAGGAACGTGATCGGGGCAGACGCGGCGGTGTTCCTCTAAAGCTAGGGCTTCAAAATAAGCGCGATCTTTCGTCATCGGCCACGACTCCCCTATACAACGAATGTACGGTAGAGCCTGCAAATATTTGTTTGTAGAGAAATTACCGAGATTCCAATTCCTGATCGGACGAAGGAATTCACGTTGGTTATTAATTTATTACCTGTTTAATTACTAAAGAAGCCGACGCCGCTTTAACTACAAACACGAAGTTGAGATTTCCGTCGCCGACTTCATTGATTTCCAGCTTATCAAACTGGTTTCCGAGCTTCGCCGCCAGAGGAGGAGTCGCCTTCAAGTAATCCAGCAACGATTTCTCGTCCAACGCGCGAAAGCCATCGGAAGCCATATTGACGGAGGCGGCGACGGCGTTCCTGCGGCGGAGGGATGTGCGACGTTAACCAGTTAATCGGATGTAGAAATCATGTATATCAAAATAACAAGTGATTTTGTAGTCGTTGAAGAAATAGTATATAGTCAATTGTTGAAGAAGAAATTGTATGGACACAAATATTCTTCTTCACTCCCAAAATCAATATTGTTAACGAATTTGATTCCTTGGCGGACCAATCACGTTACACCAGCAAACATTTATGCGAGACAAAAACTTGTGCTAGATTAAGACGGGTTGACCTGAAACCCGACGGGAATGACCCGATTGACATCCCTACATATATATATTGATTTGTTTGAACTTGATGCATTTAAATATATCACAATCTTAAAAAAACACACTTCTTACGGAAGATTTAATCTTTATATTATGTTTTACACTTAAACTAAAAGGCAAAAACTTGCGTTAGACACGCCTAAACGGTTTAGGTGGATTTTATCCATACCCAAATGGGTCTACCCATCTCAAATATAGTTTATTAATCCCCAATTAGAATATTAAATAAGTTTGACTTGGATTGATGGATAAAACCCGCCTAAACCATTTAGACATGCCTAAGCTGAAATATTCCCAAACTAAAATTACTACACACTTTTTTTAACGAAAAGGATACTTTTAATATCCCAAATCACAACTTTCAATGAGAAGAATATTATTCGTTCAAATGAGGACATCAAAGCATTAGCTTCAAATAAAACTTAATTATAAGCCAAAATATTAGCATAAAAAACATATTGGTTCCATGCATAATCAAATAAAAAATACATCAAATTCTTTGATTATCACACTTTATTCCGTTGAAAAACAATCGATCTCCATCAATACTCCAAATCTTGAAACACATCAATGGATGTTTCTTAAGGGCTTTTCCCATTATACTTGGCTTTATACTCTCTCCACAGCTGATGCACCGGCTTCCCCAGCAACTCAACAAAATACTTATCACTGTATTTATACCTCATCTTCTTATTCAATCTCGCAGTGAAATTCGGCAGCAGAGTGTCGCAATACTCCAGAAACCTCTCTGTCGCGCCATACCCTTGATCCCACTTCTCCCCCACCCCGGGTCTCGTATATGTCTTCTCATCGTAGAACCCAGACTTCACCGTCACGTACTCCGCCATCCCCGTCATCAGCCCCTTTGGGGCCGTGAACTCTCCGTGCCACTGAAACACGAGAGCCATCTCATGGTGCATTAGGGACATGAAATACAGCTTCGACAGCGACCGAGGATGGTAGTATTAGAGAATTATTCGTAGCAAACTCTCCTAAGCCTCCTGATGAATATTCGAAGGCAGAAAACTCTCAAGATCAGCGATGTATCAGTTGTTGAATTCAAATGTATCTCCTATAAATTAGCATCCAGTTATACTTGTACACATATAAATATATCATTCGCTGTACACAAAATATATGAAAATACATTGTTCTTAAGATCTTTTATGGTAATCAGAGCCTTACTCTCACGAGATCTCTGATCCTGCATTTTTTTCCCATGGCCAACGAATCTTCCTCCTTGATCACTATCAATGCTGCTGCTCAGCTGCCTTTAAAACTTACTTCCCTCAACTATTTTTCTTGGAAAGCACAATTTAATGCCCTCTTTTATGGCTTGGATCTGCTCGGCTATCTTGATGGTTCTCTACCTTGTCCCTCATCTACAATCTCTCAGAATGGAGTTTCAGTACCGAATCCGGCTCATACCACCTGGCTTCGTCAAGATCAACTGATTCTTCATGCTATATTTGCCTCTCTCAGTGAGGCTGTTATTCCTCTTGTCACTTCTGCCGCTACAAGTAAGGATGCATGGACTCGCTTGGCTCGTTTATATGTCAAACGCTCCACCTCACATATTATTCATCTCAAGGATAAATTATATACGATGACTCGCGGCTCCCTCTCGGTTACTAACTTCCTTTTGTCTATCAAACAAGTCTCTGATGAACTCACTTCCCTTGGTGCTCCTCCATCTGATGCTGATTTACTCATCTACGTGACTCGTGGTATTGGCCCAGCTTACAAAGAACTCATCACTGCTATGCGAACTCGGGATTCCGTCGCTCCTTTTGAAGAATTATTTGATAAGATAATCGATCATGAGACCTTCCTTCTTCACACGGAAAAAAAAATTTCTGAACATCCTTCACCAACAGTTCATCTCACCAAACACTCACCATCATTCCGTCACCCAAAACACTCCTCAACCCCACCTAATCCTGGTTTGCTTCCCACACCTACATCCTCATTCAAACACCCATCATCCTCTTCTACTCGTCCTCCTATACTCATTTGTCAATACTGTGATAAACGTGGCCATGATGCCAAGCGCTGCTTCAAACTCTTTCCACAACTTCGGACGCCTCGTCATTCAGCACATCACACAACCATGGCCTCCTCTCCCCACGCTCCCTGGATAGTCGACTCCGGTGCTTCTCATCATGTCACCTCTCAGCTATCCGATCTCTCTCTTCATCAACCCTACGAGGGTCCTGATGATATCCACATTGGTGATGGCTCAGGTTTACCTATTACACATATAGGCTCTACTTCTCTTTCACCTTCGTTCACTTTGTCTAATATTTTATGTGTTCCTTCTATAAAAAAAAATCTATTATCTGTTGCTAAGTTTTGTCGTTCTAATCACACTTCTATTGATTTTTTTCCCTCTCATTTTGTTGTTAAGGATTTACGTACAGGGACTCCTCTACTTCGCGGAAAGAATCGGCATGATCTCTACGAATGGCCTACCTGCCCGACTACCTCCAAAAATTCCATCATGGCTCTTTCAACTGTCCTCCCTTCACCTGCATCTCCAGCAACTTGGCATGGGCGTCTAGGCCACCCTTCCCCTAACATTGTTCAGTCTCTTGTTCGTTCTGGTCTGCTTTCTCTCTCTTCTGCATTGCCTTCCAATTTTTTCTGTGAGTCGTGTCTATTCAATAAAAGCCAACGCTTACCTTTTGGTGAATCTAGTTTAACTAGTACTGGCCCTCTGGATCTTCTCTATACCGATGTCTGGGGACCATCTCCAGTCACCTCTGTCGATGGTTTTTGTTACTATGTTATCTTTGTTGATCATTTTACCAAGTATGTTTGGCTTTATCCTTTACGTCTTAAATCTGATGTATTTCCTATATTTCGACAATTCAAATCTATCGTCGAAAACTTTTTCAAGCGCCCTATTATCACTGTTTATTCCGATGGTGGTGGAGAGTACACTGCTCTAAAAACCTTTCTTTCTAATGAAGGCATTCAACATTTAAAAACACCACCACACACACCTCAACACAATGGTACTTCTGAAAGGCGTCACCAACATATTGTCAACACAGGTTTAACACTGCTTCACCAAGCAAAAATGCCGCAAAAATATTGGACTTACGCCTTTCAAACCGCTGTCTATCTTATTAATCGTCTTCCCACACCACTCTTACATTTCTCTACTCCTTATGAAAATTTTTTCTCTCAAACACCAAATTACAACAAATTAAAAGTGTTTGGTTGTTTATGTTTTCCATGGTTAAAACCCTACTCCGCTAACAAACTCGAACCCAAATCATCTCCCTGTGTCTTTCTTGGTTATTCCCTAAATCAAAGTGCTTATCATTGCTTGGATATTCAGACCCACAGAATCTACACCTCTCGCCACGTTCGTTTTGTGGAACATGAATTTCCCTTCTCTAAACAACCTCCCTCTGAAAATTCTATCTCCATCATCTCAGCAACCTCACTCTCTCACCAATCCATACCTGCAGCTGCTTCATCCCCTCACAACAAAGTACCTCCCAACCATGATGGGCCACTTGTAGATATCATGCCGCCTCTCTCCGCTTGTTCAGGTAATTCCTCAGCTCCATTGTGTAACTCTTCACCCTCCCCTTCTCTTGAGAATTCACTTCCCCTCATCCAATGATCACTAGGTCTAAAAATAATATTTTCAGACCTAAACGTCTTTACCAAATCTCTACCAAGCATCCTCTTCCAGACTCCATTGAACCCACCTGTGTCTCCCAAGCCATGAAACAAGCTGAGTGGCGACAAGCCATGTCTGATGAATTAAATGCTTTACTTCGTAATGGCACATGGGAGCTTGTTCCTCCCTCTTCATCTCGGAATCTTGTCGGTTGCAAGTGGGAATTTCGAATCAAACGAAATCCTGATAGCTCTATCTCTAAATACAAAGCTCGTCTTGTAGCTAAAGGTTTTCACCAAAGGCCAGGACTCGACTTTCAGGATACTTTTAGTCCCGTTGTCAAGCCTACAACCATCCGGCTAATTCTTTCACTTGCTATATCTAATGGTTGGCCGCTTCGACAATTGGATGTTAATAATGCATTTCTGCATGGAACGTTGACTGAAGAGGTTTTTATGCAACAACCTCCTGGGTTTCTTGATCATTCTCATCCTGATTTTGTCTGCAAACTGCGTAAAGCAATTTATGGTCTTAAACAGGCTCCCCGAGCCTGGTACAATGCCCTGAAGTCCTTCTTGCTTTCTTTTGGCTTTTCTAACTCTCACAGTGATACTTCGCTTTTCATCTATCACCAAGGATCCATCACTTGCTACGTTCTGGTATATGTGGATGACTTAATTGTCACAGGTAACTGTACAAAGTTTATGCAAGGGTTTCTCACTGCTCTTGGCTCAACCTTCTCTCTCAAAGACCTTGGCGATCTGCATTACTTCCTTGGTATTGAGGTTCTTTCCACTTCAACGGGTATTCTGCTCACTCAGCACAAGTATATTCGGGATTTATTGGAGCGCACTAACATGGCTGGAGCCAAGGAATGCACAACACCTATGTCTTCCACTCAAGTTCTCAAACTTAATGATGGCTCTCCAGCTTCTGATGCTACCCAATATCGTCAAGTTGTTGGTGCTCTTCAATATCTGTCATTAACCAGGCCCGACATCTCCTACGCCGTGAACAAGTTAGCTCAGTTTATGCATTCTCCTAGTGAGACACATTGGACTGCCGCAAAACGCCAGCTGCGCTATCTCAAATCCACCATGCATCATGGTCTTTTTCTTAAAAAGGATCAACATCTCATTCTCACTGCTTTTACTGATGCTGATTGGGCTGGAAATCTTGATGACCGAACATCCACGTCTGCGTTTATTGTGTACTTGGGCGTAACGCCATTTCTTGGTGTTCCAAAAAGCAAAAGACTGTTGCACGCTCTTCTACTGAAGCTGAATATCGAGCACTTGCTTCATGTGCAGCTGAGATTCTGTGGCTAAAGAATTTACTCCAGGAACTTCATATCCCTCAAGTCACTCCTCCAACTATTTTCTGCGACAATACTGGTGCAACATATTTGTCTGTTAATCCAGTATTTCACTCCCGTATGAAGCATATTGCTATTGATTATCATTTCGTATGGGATCATGTTACCAAAAACTCTTTCAAGGTATCTCACATTGCCTCCAAGGATCAACTTGCTGATGCCCTTACGAAGCCACTGTCCTCATCTTTGTTCACTTAACTTCGCTCCAAGATCGGTATCTCCAATGGGAGCACCGTCTTGCGGGGGCGTATTAGAGAATTATTCGTAACAAACTCTCCTAAGCCTCCTGATGAATATTCGAAGGCAGAAAACTCTCAAGATCAGCGAAGTATCAGTTGTTGAATTCAAATGTATCTCCTATAAATTAGCATCCAGTTATACTTGTACACATATAAATATATCATTCGCTGTACACAAAATATATGAAAATACATTGTTCTTAAGATCTTTTAGGTAGTTCTTGTGCAGTGCTGAGGCACTTATGTAGATGTTGTTGCCTTTCTTGTACGCATAGCCTTGGAATTCAGAAATATAGACGGTCAGCACGGGGACACGCACTCTGTCAGAAAGAGATCGTTGTTGGAAGATTTTGTATATGTTACTTTGGATACCAGGCATGATGGCTTTGGCGAAGTCAACCCCGATTTCTTGGTCGAAAACTTTGCCTCCTGGGGTGTTGGGGACGGTGTTGTGGATGACATATTTGGTTGCATGGGTGTCTTGTAGTAGAAGAGACGATGCGAGAATGAGAAAGGGGAGGAATAGGCAGAGGTTTGTTTTCATGTTTGTGTGTAATGAATTTGGGTTTGTGGCATGGTCTGGATATATAGGCAAAAACTATTGAGTCAGTGAATATGGGTGGCATGAATCTTGGATAGAGATTGGAGTAATTTGTTATTGTGTTTGACTGATTATAATTAATATTTACAGAAACAAATTCTTATTGTCTGAATATTTTTGGATTTCACAATCCATATTGGAATTTGGAAGAATGTGATTTTACATTCTAATCTTAAAAATATGTTGAATATATATATAATGAATCTGATTTGCTAGGTTTGGTAAATTTTTGTGATTAGTTTTGATTTGGTATGTATATTTTTTAGTTTATTATTGTTGAGGTCGATAATAATAAAGGCCCAATAAAATTGACCCAAGGAATGTGGGCTTGATTCCTGGGTTTAGGGGCCCATTCAAATAAGTCGGAGGAGGGTTCGAACATTAAAATTCAAACCGAAAAAAGTTCGAATGATTGACCGGAGTTAAAGGGGAATTTAATGGAAGAAACTGATTATTTGAAGATTTATGATGGCGTGAATTCAACAATAAAGATCGGCGAGGATTGCGTGAATTTAAGGAAGGAGCGTTATCTAGAATTGCGTATATATATGGGGAAAGACATGATTTTTGGGACGATGAGCGATAGAAAGGAAAGATATTAGAGGAAATCAAAAACAGCGTTCGTAAGGGAAGATCATAGCTCGACATAGTTCGATTCAGTCAAAGCATACTCTGCTCACATTTCATATTGGTCAAATCACATTTCATATTGGTCAAATTTGATCTTGTTTCCCGTATTTATTTAATCTTTCTGAAAGTTGTACCCCCGCTTTCCATTTACATCCATCTTGGTTATATTTATAAAATAAATCGTTCTTGGGTTCCCTGTCAAACACAAAAACACCCACAACAATTTGGCGCCCACCGTGGGGCCCAAGAACATAAAATTACACTAACGCTTGCTGCAGGAATGGCGGAAGGCGGGAACCACGAGCTAGTCACTAGCGGAGCCATGCTCCCAACGGAAAGTATCACATCTTCTGGAACAGGGAGAGGATTAAGTCATGGTCGAGACTTGCAAGGAGGAACCGGACGAGGACGCTCAACTACAGTCGGACGTGGGACGGATCAATCTCATGGATCGTTGGATGATATGAGGCGTGCCTTCAACGTAATGCCACTCAACGAGCTGTTCTTTCCCCCTCTGCCGCCCTCATTGATGCAAGACCCGTATGTATCCCAATTGATAAGTCAGGTCCAGGCGGCCCGAGGTGCAGTGGAGAAGTTAGGGGCTCAAGTGGAGGTTGTGACCCAGAAATGTCAGGCTCTTGAACAAGATAACCAGCGGTTACATCAGATGGCGACCCAGCAGATAGTGGAAGAGCCCGGGAGCATGAGTAGAGCCTGGGCGATGACGGCCCAAGACCTCCAAGATGAATTCAACCGGACTACCGAAGATGAGGCCAACCTTCGAACACCAGGGACGTTGAGAGGACCAAATTCGAACCCGGGGCAACTGACCTTGAATCACGTAGGGGGATCGGTACTAACACAGCTGGAACGACGATTCGAGCAGCGTCTTAACTATTTCGAGTCATTGATCGCGAGAGTGCCAGGCCTGCCACCCCCTGAGCGAACTATCCCGCGGGAAAGTTAAGCGGAATCCCCCTTTGCGCCAGAGATCGCAGAAGCTGAGCTCCCGGACCGGTTCACTCCCCAAAGCTTTGCGCTCTATGATGGTACCACGGATCCAGAAAATCATGTGGTAGTTTACAAACAAAAGATGTTCGTATTAGCAATCCCCAGTGCAAGGCGCGAAGCATGCATGTGTAAAAGTTTTGGGTTTAGCCTTACCGGGCCGGCTTTACAGTGGTTCATTATTCTGCCAAGAGGGTCAATTTCAACATTCGCCAAGTTACATCAATCGTTCCTTTGGCAGTATTCGAGCAGCAGAAAGCTGGATAAGCATCCAAACGATCTATATGCTGTAATCCAAAAGCGTGGGGAGTCACTAAGGGCATACCTGTCCAGGTTCAATAGAGAATTGGTGGCGGTGCCAAGTTGCCCAAAAAGCACTGCAGTACGAGCCTTTACCAAGGGTCTAGATGTTGACTCCGACTTATACCAGGAGCTATCGATTTACCCTTGCCAGACTTTGGACGACGCACTTAACCGGGCATGGGCATTAATCAAATAGGAGGAAGATGAACCCTATCGCAGAACGCGATGCAGTGGGGGGCGGCCCGTAGTTGCACGAGAGGAGCGTCGGCAGGAACAACGTGATCGTCGACCTGCGCGGCCGCATCCGTATAACCGTTCGCCTGGGGGCAGACCTCCTCAGATCAATATTTTGACCACCTATGTACCAGAATATACTCTCACTATCGAGCCTGCGGAGCTAGTTCAGAGTGTGCTTCGCTAGATGCCGGACAAGGTTAAGTGGCCGCAGAGAATGAAAATCGATCCGTCTATGAGAGACCCGAAGAAGTTTTGTGACTTCCACAACAACCACGGTCATACCACGGCAGATTGTCGAGCTCTCTGATTGGAAGTCCTCGAGTTATTAAAAAAGGGTATTTTAACAGAGTTCTTGTCAGACAAAGGAAAGAGGACTTGGATCTGAGAAAAGCAAGCTACCCCGGCACAAGTCGAGGCAAATCGATCCGATAAGCAACCGGCTCCCACCCGAACTATAAATTGCATAACAGGAGGCTCTGAGATTAGCGGGACTACAAGATCAGCGGCCGAGAGAGCGAGGAGGCAGGTTCCCGGTGGAGTATGGATGGCACATGCCCCCGTGGCACATACGTCTATCGAATTTACGGATAAAGATGTTCCAGAGTTCGCTCATCCGTACGACGATGCGCTCGTTATTTCTTTACAGGTATCAGACTGCCTTATCAAGCGAATCCTAGTGGATAATAGAAGTTCGGCGAACATCCTTTTCCAGCACGCGGCGAAAGAGATGAAGGTCCTAGAGGAAAGAATAGTGCGAAATTGAACTCCCTTGATTGGATTTAACGGGGTTGTGCAGATGACGCTGGGGACCATAACCTTACCCACTTATTGTGGAGGAGCTCGATATGATGTAACATTCATGATCATTGACGCACCCAGTGCGTACAACGCGCTCCTGGGATGCCCATGGCTCCATCAGCTTAGGGCGGTCCCCTCTACATATCATCAGTTGGTCAAATTTCCAACTTCGGATGGAGTATGTACCATTAAAGGAGAACAGAGTGTGGCTAAAGAATGTTACTATGCGAGTTTTAAGGCAGTATGCTTGCAGCAACATTTCCCCTCAGGACCGGTGCGATCAACGATCGGGGAAACAGGAGGGTCGCTGGAGGTAGAACTTGATCCTTCCGACCCTTCTAAGAAAACAAACATTGGAAGTGAACTTGATCCAAAAGTCCGGGATGAACTCGTGAGTTTCTTGATCAAAGAACGTGCGGTGTTTGCTTGGTCGCACAAAGATATGGTCGGCATAGATCCGAAGGTGATGACCCACGAGTGCAAGGCCCATACAACAGCGAAGGCAAAAGTTCTCTTCAGAGTAGAATGATGTTATAAACGAGGAAATTCAAAACTGTTGGAAATTGGATCCGTGAGGGAGGTGAAGTACCCGACTTGGTTAGCTAACGTCGTGGTAGTAAAAAAGAAAAATGGGAAGAATCGTGTATGCGTGGATTATACGGATTTGAACAAAGCTTGCCTGAAAGATTCGTACCCTTTGCCGCACATAGATAGTATTGTGAACGCCACTGTGGGTCACGAGCTGTTGAGTTTTATGGATGCGTTCTCGGGCTATAATCAGATTATGATGCACCCGGATGATCAGGAAAAAACCACGTTTATGACGAGCAGGGGAATTTATTGCTACAAGGTGATGCCCTTCGGGCTTAAGAACGCAGGTTCAACCTACCAGCGCCTGGTGAATAAAATGTTCGAGCAGCTTATTGGTAAAACCATGGAGGTCTACATTGATGATATGCTGGTAAAATCGGGAAAAGCCTGTGGGCACGTTTGAGATTTGGCTCAAGCCTTTGATATCCTGAAATGATATAATATGAAGTTGAACCCTGCGAAGTGCACATTTGGAGTTGCATCGGGAAAGTTTTTAGGTTATATGGTTACTAATCAAGGAATAGAAGCCGATCCAGTACAAATAAGGGCGATAAAGGATCTGACGCATCCGCGAAGTCCAAAGGAGGTACAAAAGTTAACTGGGAGATTGACAGCGCTAAGTCGATTCATATCAAGGTATTCTGATCGAATGCATAGTTTTTTCCGAGTCCTGCGGAAGGGAAAGCATTTTGAGTGGACAGACGAGTGCGCGAAAGCTTTCGAGCAGCTTAAGGAATATTTGTCGAACCCTCCACTACTCTCCAAGGCTGAGCAGGGAGAGCCGCTGTTATTGTATTTATCGGTCTTGAACCATGCCCTTGGGGCTGTTTTAGTGAAGGAACATAAAAGAAGGCAGTATCCCGTTTGTTACGCGAGTAAACCCTTGCTCGCCGCGGAGGGGAGGTATACTGTGTTGGAAAAGTTGGCCCTAGCTTTAGTAGTGGCCTCGCAGAAGTTAAGACCGTATTTCGAAGCCCACCCGATCAAAGTAGTCTCTTCGTACCCACTTCGGAGTGTGTTCTCCAAGCCCAGCCTGTCAGGAAGGTTGCTCAAGTGGGTAGTGGAAATCGGAGGTTTCAGACTCGAGTTCGAACCAAGAACTACGATAAAATCTCAAGCCTTAGCTGACTTCGTGGCAGAATATTCCGCGAATTTGCAGATCGAAGCTGAGAAAGAGATCGCACAAATAGAAGCAGCAGAAATCAGGCATGAACCATGAATCCTTCAGGTCGACGGCTCCAGTAATATGAGTGGAAATGGCGTTGGGCTAAAACTACAGAGTCCATGGGGAGAGCAATTCGAGCGAGCAATCCAACTTAATTTCGATGTCACAAATAACGAAGTCGAGTATGAGGCTCTCATAAGAGGGATGCAGCTGGCAAAAGAATTGGGTGTGTAGCGTCTGCAAGTTCGAGGGGACTCACAGTTGGTGGTGTTTCAGGTAGATAATCAGTATCAAGTAAAGGAACCCCGATTGTCGAAGTATTATGAGATGGCTCGGGCGATTAGCGTAGACTTCGACTACTTTGAGATAAGGCATGTACCCAGGAAAGAAAATGCGGAAGCCGATGCATTAGCGAATTTGGCTTCTTCCCAACAAGAAAGACGAGATAAAACCATACCCGTGACATGGGCAGATGAATCGGTTGTCCGAAACTATAAGGAGATAAACGAGATAAAACCGGTTGGAACTTGGATCGACCCCCTACTGCAGTACATTGAAAATGGGATACTTCCAAAATAGAGAGCAGAAGCAATCCGATTAGCACAAGCGGCTGCGAAGTATGTTATTCATAATGGAGAATTATATAGACGATTGTTGGAGGGACCTCTTCTAAAATGCATCCCGGATGTTGCGATCCCTGCCGTCCTAATGGAGATACATGAAGGGGACTGTGGAAGTCATCAAGGAGCTCGAACTTTGGCTCATAAAGTTATATCAGCAGGATTCTATTGGCCAACCTTGCGAAAAGATGCAAAGGAGTACGTGAGGAGCTGCGAAGCCTGTCAAAGGTTCGAAGTAACAATGCAAAGGCATGCAGAACCGCTTCATGCAACTGTGCCTATATGGCCCTTCATGGCATGGGGAATGGATATCGTGGGGAAACTTCCAAAGGGCACAGGTCAAAAGGAGTATTTGCTCGTCGTGACGGATTATTTCACGAAGTGGGTCGAAGCGGAGGCGTTTCGTAATGTACGTGAGCCAGAGGTCATAAAGTTCCTTTGGACGAACATATTGTGTCGATTTGGGATACCAAAGGAGATCAGAACAGATAATGGAACACGATTCACCGGGAGGAGAGTTCAAGAATGTTGTGATCGATATGGAATTAAATTAGTCTTCTCGACACCTCGCTATCCGGAAGCGAATGGGCAAGCAGAGTCATCTAACAAAACCATTATGGCTACGATGAAAAAACGGTTGCATGCACTTAAAACAGGATGGGTCGATGAGCTCCCTAGGGTACTGTGGTCGTATCGAACCACCCCGCGTGTTGTGACTGGAAGTACTCCTTTCGCGTTAGCATATGGGGAAGAGGCAGTTATACCTGTTGAAACAAGGGCGAAGAACTTACGGGTTGAATTATGTGACGAAGTATGCAATAGTGATAAGTTGTTCAAAAACTTGGAATTAATAGATGAGCGTAGGGATCAGGCCTTGGTGATGATGGCCCAGAGGAGATCGCAAGTCGGGAGAATTTACAATCGAAAACTCAGGTTACGGACCTTTCAAGAGGGGGATTGGGTGTTGAGGAAAGTATTTCAGAACACCAAGGATAAGAGTGTGGGGAAGCTTGCACCAACCTGGGAAGGACCGTATAAGGTGACTCGGGTGGTCGGGCAAGGCGCGTATCATTTGGAGGATTATGATGAACGGGAGATCGCAAATAGTTGGAATGTGAGACATTTGAAGAAGTATTACTTCTAAATACGGAGATCAACCATGTGCGTCAACCCTCCAAGGGATAGTATTTGAACCATACAGTTCGAATGCGAGCCTATCAATTCAGATAAGTATATTCAGTCCTTATTTCTTTAATTCTTATTGTCAAAACCTATACTAACTTGAGCGTCGTAGCATCGCCCACTCTAATTTTGGGGTATTTGGTGTAGATATACGGTACGAATAAGGAAATTATGTGAGACACATTGCTATTCAAGGGAAAATAACCATTCATAGAAAGAAAACCAATAAACTGAAATGAAAATTGCATGGGTTCGGAGTTCGAAATTATTCAAAAAATAAAGAAAGGAGGATCGATGTATGATCACATATCGGAAGTGTTGATCTGCTGTTGAGAACTGCCATCTGCCTCGCCGATCTGCTGCTTGGGTTGCTGCTGCTTGGGGCTGCTGGAGTCAATGATCTAATCTTGCTTGGGAGTCTCCTACTCGATCTGCTCCACAGCATCTAGGACACTCAGGTCGAGATCAGGGTATCTGGAAGAAATCTTCCCTCTGATCTCCTGGTCGACCTGTTCGGCAAGAGTCTGCAAGTATGGCATGTAGAGTATTAAGCATCCGATAAAGTAAAATAAAAGCAAAACACAGTAGTAGAAAGAGAAGGCTTGGCAGACATATACCTCGTATGTCTCGGCGAAGTAAGGAGTTTGGATGATGGACTCAAAGTCAAGACCCTCCCCAGACTTGAGGCTCGCGATCTCATCTTGATAGCTCTTCAGTTCAGCCTTGTGCTCTTCTTCTTTGGCGATGAGCTGTTCGTGCATGGCCTTGAGCTGGTTTCCCCTCTTCTGGATGTCGCCGGAGAGCACATCAATGTCAATATCATATTTCTTATTCAAACTCTCCAGTTCAAGTTGACATGCTTTCAGCTCTGCTTCGGCATTGTTCGCTCTGACAGCAAAGGAAGCGGCGTTGCCTTCGGTCTCATCCAGCTTCTCCTCTAAATGTGCAGCCTTCTGCTTCTGAGCCTCGACCTCACCCCGGAGCTTGAGAATTTCCTCGGCACATTTGTCTTCGAAGGCTTTGATCTCGCGATGGATCTTATCGAACTCCATTGCGTCCTGCAACAAACGCTTAGTGAAAAATAAGAAAAATAAAAGTTAAGGGAGAATGGTGGAAAGATTACCTCTAGTTGACGTTGTTCGAAGCGAGAAAGCCTGTTGAAAAGTGCTCCTGCCATAGGATCTTGGGGGGGGGGAGTATTGAGTAGCAGTTTGCGGGCATGAACTAAAAATGAGTCCACCCTCGCGTTCACCGGGGCTGTCTGCGATTTGGCCAAAGATCTCTCCAAATTCTCTTTGGGATCGGAATCCCTGTCGGAAGAACAATGACGACGGTCCGATGATCCTCCCTTCTTTTCTTTCTTGCAATCGGACTCCTTACGCGAGGAGTCCGGCTGATGAGTGGGTCGAGTGTCCTTGGGAGCATCAGCAAACTTGACCGGGAGAGGAGGTGGTGTCGGAGGGTGATGGCTCGACGAGGTGGCTGGCCTCTTGGAAGGATTTTCTTCTCGACGTTTTTGCTCGAGTTCCTCTCGGGCCCTCTTCTTTTCCCAGAGAGCTTGTGCGACCTGTTCGGCTGAAACACCCCGGACATTCATGTTTTCAGGCAGGTCATTGATATGACAGTTGTGGTTGAGGTAATGGTGAGTGGTCACAAATCGACCGAGTTGCAGCTTGGGCCACTCGCGATCACTGATGCTGACGTCGTATGCACGATCGATCCTTGCCTGCTCGGAGGGGGTGAGGATCGTCCTTTCCCGCACTGTAAAAAGAGATGCATTAGTATATGAGCAATTAACGAATATATTCATAAAGAGAAGACCCACTTATAGGAGTCCCGCCATGGCTGATGAATTCAGGGTGCGAGGGGTCAAGTTTGAGGAAAAAGAAGGTGTTCCACCAGTTCGGTGAGTTCGTCGGGGGCTTTTGAACTAATGTTGTTCGTCCAGTCTTCCATCTAGTAAAGTAAAAGTAGTGTTTGTCCCGACATTGGTTCATCCTATACATATAGTGCCATTCGCGGACTGTGGGGAGGCCTAATCCTAGATCCATCCAAACTAAGAACACTCTGACTAAATGACACCAACTGTTAGGAGCCAGTTGAAAAGGGGAAATGTTGTACGAGGCGAGGACCTCGCTGAAGAAAAGGTGGATCGGGAGACCGACCCCATTTTCCATAGCCGCGGTATAAAAAGCTACGAAACCAACTGGGGGATCGAAACATCGACGATTTTGTTTAGGTCGGATATAAGTGGCTCCCAGGCATGGAACGGAATCGGCTAAGGCAAGCATGTCGTCTCTAGTGATCGAAGAGATGGCCCCGAGGACCCTGTGAGTGGGCCATTCTTCTGGGAGTGTCCATTTGCCAACGACCGAGGGTTCAAGGGGGATGGATGCCGACGTGACCCCGCCAGCGAGATAATGGTTCAGCCCGCTAGTTTCGGCAGCATCCGACGTTCTCTCTAAGCGACGGAAAGTCTCGGTGATAGGAAGGTCATCCTCAGAATTTGATGAAGATGGAGGTTCCTTGGGTGCTTCGTCGGACACCTTTTCCTTTCCTGAACGACGGAAAGTTTCTGGCTCTTGAAAAATCAAGTCCCAGTCTGGTTGAATGGCGTGAGTGATTGAAAGGTCCCTTTCGGGAGAAGGGGTGAAGGGTGGTGTAGGAATGCGAGTATCGGAATCATGGGCCATGGTATTTATAATCGGCGACGGAATTGACAGATGGGGCTAAAACCTAGTCGGAAAAAGAGTAAGCGATCGAAGAAATCAGAACAGATGTGTTGGGAAATAATTCTTATAATCTCCCTTAGGATCAAATTGTAAAAGGTTTTGTTGGATCAAACCTTACTAGAAGTGGTCGATCAAATACTGGATTATAGCATAGTCTAGCATACTCTGTAATGTCCTGTATAAGTTATAAATTGAGTTGTAATAGATTAGTCCGCTAGAGGATTTCCTAGCAGATAGCGAAGGACAACGTTTACTAGAAGACATGCGCTAGCAGAATGCTAAGGCTTTAGCATTTGCTAACGCTCAACAAACCTATAAAGATGCTAGCAGAACAAACGTCAAAGGATCGAGTGTCAACAGAAGCATTCAGCAAACCAAGACACGATAGCAGATCGCTAATGAACATTAGCAAAGCAGAATGTCAAAGGCTGAAGCTATACTGCTGTTCTGACAAAAAGCACACACAAAGGACGAAACTTTCCCGAAGTAGCTCGGAAAGTACAGATCAACATCAAAAAGCGACTGAACAAGTCTTATCACTCTCAGACAAAAGAGACGTTGTGTCTAACGGATATGGAGATTCAAGATTTGAATCTCCACCTATATAAGGAAGGTCCAAAAGAGAGAATCGACTACTGCTTCAATCACTACAGACATTCGCAAGCATCAAGTGAGAGATTCCTTTGACAAAGCGAACAAAAGATAAAGTAGTGTCGCTCATTGATTTACTGACATTCCATTGAACAGATTCTTGATTGCACTCAAGAATCCTCAATCATTGGGATACCTTTCTTTTCAGAAAGAATCCAACAGTCAAACACCTGAAAAGGTCTAGACTAAGAAGGGCGTTTAGCCGTACTCAAAGGAAAGTCAGGAAGTGACTATAAAACTTCCAAAGTAGGAAAGGCAGGTGTTTCGAAGGTGTGCCCTTGACTCAGCCCAACCTACATCTGAGGAGTTCAGGTTAACGGAGGATAGCTGTCAAGTAGCCAGTCCGAAAGCTCACTGCCTACTTAACTTTAAAAGGCGAATCCTTGTAATTTGTATACTTACTTAGTGAATTCTTAGCGTGTCGGCTAAGGAGTGGACGTAGATCTTTTTGGATCGAACCACTATAAATATTGTGTTCTTTTACTATTTCATTGCTCACACGACTTAAAACTTAGCAATCATATTGCTAGTGTATGACTGTGAAGAAACTCTAATCTATCTCTGAGCTTAACTAATCTTGAAAGAAAAACATAAAGTGTAAGTGACGATTAATTATTCCGCTGTATTTCGTGTTTCTATCTAAACACGACGACTCTGATATTTAAGGGCCAACAAGATGCCTAAAAACCTAGTTTCAATGCGGGAAGGAAGAAGAAATAGAAGGCTATGACAATTAAAGAACAAGAAAATTAATTGTGAAAAGAGGAAAGAGTCCGTTACCTGAATCTCAAACAATCGATGCTCTGATCAGAGGAAGAAGGCGAAGAAGGCGACGAGTGAATGAGGATGGTGATTCCCGAGAAAGCATTATAAAAAGGGGAGACTGTCCGACTTCCGGCAATTAGTCCCTGATTTATGCAGAAATTACGCAAATACCATGGTGAGTTGGCGGGAAGTTTTAAAGTACATTTTTCACGATGGTTCGATGTTTTCTCGAACTAACAATACCTCGATAAAAATCAAGCTCTGTTAAAATTCATACTTTAGGAGTTTGTTACGACGGCTCTACAAACCCAGATGGCTTAAAAGCGGACCCCGAACTGCTTAAATCTGCGTACTATGGATTCGGGCCATAGTCACCGGCATTCGTCCCTACTTTATGGAGTAGTACGGACTAGAAGAAACTCCCACAGAGGAATTGATTCTTCGAGCCGAGAGGATGTCTAAATGAGACGTCCCGTAAATCCGGATTCCTCTAAAAAGGATCTGATGAGCCATACATCTAGAAATAATGATATTTTTGAATCGAACTCGACTTACCAAGCTTCTTTTGGAAGTAATTTGAAAAGTCGAGGGGGCTATTGTTGAGGTCGATAATAATAAAGGCCCAATAAAATTAACCCAAGGAATGTGGGCTTGAATATTCCTGGGTTTAGGGGCCCATTCAAATAAGTCAGAGGAGGGTTCGAACATTAAAATTCGAACCAAAAAAAAGTTCGAATGGTTGACCGGAGTTAAAGGGGAATTTAATGGAAGAAACGGATTATTTGGAGATTGATGATGGTGTGAATTCAGTAGTAAAGGTCTGCGAGGATTGCGTGAATTTAAGGAAGGAGCGTTATCTAGAATTGCGTATATATATGGGGAAAGACATGATTTTTGGGACGACGAGCGACAGAAAGGAAAGATATCAGAGGAAATAAAAAACAACGTTCGTAAGGGAAGATCATAGCTCGACATAGTTCGATTCAGTCAAAGCATACTCTGTTCACATTTCATATTTGTCAAATTTGATCTTGTTTCCCGTATTTATTTAATCTTTCTGAAATTTGTACCCCCGCTTTCCATTTACATCCATCTTGGTTATATTTATAAAATAAATCATTCTTGGGTTCCCTGTCAAACACAAAAACACCCACAACAATTATAAGTAGGGTTGACCGCAAATTGTATATATCTATTCACCTTATATATATATTCTGAGTACGGAAACATGACCAGAATTTGATTCGTATGTATCATTTGACCTCATTGTTTCTTGTAGAACTCTATTTTTCAACATTATTATTAATTTAGTATTAACATTGAACCATTCCTCATGGTAATTCTAATTGTCATATGCACTTGCTAACATTTTTATCGTGTCAAAGAGGTATAATATCATTATCAACAATGATTACAAAATAAATGTTTACATTAATAAAATATAACATATCCTTGATCATATTGAGTTTTCACAAATTTTGAGGAGTTAGGGCACGTGATGCACATGTTTTCTTAAAATAAATTTACCACTTCTGCTATGTGCTAGAGGTATTAACGAATGTCTATCTCTCAGAATATAACATTTTATAACTATAAATAAAGCACACTCAAAAAATGGCTCTCTAGGTAAATTTAAAATCACGCCTTCCTTCTAATTAAGACTAGAACATTAAATAAAACTAGAGAACTCAAGAGAATATAGAAAATTTGAGGTGTGTTGGAAGTGAAGAAAAACACAAAAATTGGATCCTCTATGTGCCATATGGAGGAAAATAACGACGTTCCACACACTTCACAGCTTTTATTTATTTTAATTTTTTTTTTATCTTTTTATTTTCAGAATTTAGATTTATTTTTTATAAAGTTATATTAATAATGTTATTATTTATGTATAATATTTGAAAATTCATAAATTGATTTATATCATTCTAATTTTAAAATTCAATAAGGTTTTTTAGGAAAACGACACAATTTTTTTTTCTAATAATAATATTTAATAGTTTTAAATATTTATAACAAAATAATCAAAAACTAAATTGAATTTTAAAATAGGCTAAGATTTGCTACCAGAGAATTCATATCAAAAAATGAGCCCTCTGTCCCTATTTATAGGCAGGATAGGGGCAGGCTAACCCTAGGCGTCGAGCTGCAACGGTTCGCCGCGAATATCGGGATGGTTGCGGGATTTTCGGGGGAGGTTAGGGCTCCAACGTTCAGGCGCCGCCAGCAAGCTAGGGTTTCTCTTCCCGGACCGTCTCTATATCGACCTGCTCGGATCCTCGACGTCGAGGCGCTTTGGTCCTCGATGGAGAGGCCTTGACTTAGGCAGATTTCAGTGTCTTGTTGGCTCTGGTGGGCTAGTCTTCCGGGTTGAACTTGTTTATACGAGCCGACTTGTCTATTGGGCCTGGGCCCGTGGGCCTGGGCCCAACAACAGCCCCTTTTTGGTTGCAGGGTCTGTCCGGGACGGGCCGTGGAATCAAAAATACGAGTCAGGACTCGATACAGAGTGCGAAAATTTGAGGTGTCCAAGAGACTACCCTCGGGCCCGGGAAATACTTCCTAAGAGAGTAACTCTGCCAAGGAGTAGCCGGGATACTACTCCTGGTCAATACGAAGGTTCCGAGGGTGCGCAAGCGTATGACCGTGCAGGGAATATCGGGGTATTACCCTGAGGGCTAAAGCATGAGTCCGGGGGTCATGCGGGTCAGAATCGTTCCGGAGAACATTCTCTTGCACGGAGCGGGGCTCCTATGCGTGCACTCTGTTTGGGCTCCGTAGAGCGCTAGCGGGGTGAGTTACAGCGGACCGTAGGACACCTGGTGAGTTCCCGAGGGGATGTCTCACACTACCGTAGACGGTGTCGATCGCGTTATAGTTCTTCCCGCCATGGGGGGTTGTTGCTGGAAGTGCTCTCAAGCGGGTCGTGACCGAGGCGCTTGATGGGTCTATAGCGACCCGCTGAGCATCTCGATGCCGAAGCGCTCTCTCTGGGACTTTAAATTTTGCCGCCCCTGGAGTGGCACGATTGTAATTTATGCCAACTCCGGGGGTGAAGTGGGGGATGCGAACGGATTCCTTGAATAAATACTCGCGTAACCCCTCACTTTGTCACTTTTGTTCTTCCAAACTTTCTGTCGACCGAATTCCTGCTCTTTCCTCTGACTGTTATTGCGCCGGCGACTGTTCCGACAAGTGGTTACTGTTACGGCGATCGCTCCTAAACCATCCGCAGCTCTAGTCGACGCTTTCGGATCCAATCAGGTAAAACCGCGCTCCTCTTCTTTCTTCTCCTGCTTTGTTTCATTTTGATTTCGTCGTGTTCGCCTGGGTACGTAACTTGTAGTTTTGATTTGGGTAATTTCTGGTTTCGCCGGTGTGGATTTTGTTTTCCGACGTGTGAGGCATTTCTTAACTGTTGCATTCATACGTTTTTGCTTGCTACACGTTGTTTTTGTCTTAACTCTTCGTTCTGGCTGTGATCGGATGGTTTCGGACCCATGGGTGTAGTGTGCTTATCGTTTCTGATTCGTCTTTTTGGGGTTTTGGGTTGGCTATTTGCTGAATTGACACTCTAGTATTTTACGGTACATGTTGTCTTGGTCGTATTTCGCATCGATCTCTATTGCATTTGCTACTGTATTGCGCGGCATTCCGCGTGTTTTCTTTCGATTATGCGAGCTGGGATTTCTTTGATTTGCATGAGTGGGTTGGCTTGTATCTGGTTTTGCATCAAGTGTTGGTTCATGAGGTCCTTTCCCTATCGTTTCTTGCGTGCGTATTTTTCGATCGTGTTTTTCCGTTTTCTTGCTTCGTGGGGGGCCCTTTTTCTTTGTGAATTTTTCTTTTTTGGATCTTGTGTGGTTACAACTTTCATGACGAGCTCACCGGTCGAGATTTAGGAGGATCCCTCCTCCTCGTCGAGTTCCAGGGAGTCGGTGGTGAGAAGGTCTCCGCATCAGGAGAGTGCTTCTTCGGGCTCTGGAGGGGGTCGGTCCCCTGGCGAGCAGCCGGTTCATGACCTCGATCCTGAGGAGATATCGGAGGAGGAGGGTACGGCTGAGGCCAGCGAGGGTAGTAGCGACTCTTTCGTTCCGATACAGGTTGACAAGTCCTTCGTTAAGAAGAACCAAATCAACCCCGACGACCCGGTGCGCACTGCCGTGTCCCTTGCTACTGAGGACTCCGTGACTAGGAGTTCGAAGGGGGTGGCGTGCCACAAGATGGTATTCACGTTGCCTCGCCCCGCGGAGAGGTGTTGTAGACCTCCTCGGCTCGATGACATGGCATTTTTTCTTCCAGTGCTAAAGTATGGCATCGGGTGGCCCCTTCATGCATGGTTCCGAGCCGTTTTACTCTTGTATGGGTTGGCTCCATTCCAGTTTTCACCTATCAGCTGGTGCCACATGTTGGGGACACTACTCGTGTTTTATGATGCCGGGCTAGGGTACCCGACTCTTAGGGAGTGGCATTATTTATATAGGTTAGCGCGGGACGAGGCCGGCTATTACTTCCTGTCGAAGAGGGACTCATTGTCCGAGGCGATGATTACCGGTTGTAAGCAGAACACCCCGGGTTGGAAGAACCAATGGGTGTGGGTACCGATTAATCACTTTGACCCTGAGTGTTTATCCGAGGGGGGCGTTCCTATAAGTGCGGTTTTGTGTATATGCTTAAGTATACGGCTCGGTATCGATGTCTATGGTTACTTACCGAGCCTTTGTGTTTTGCAGGGTATAAGCAGACGATCCTTACTAGCGAGGAGGAGAGTCGGATTGATATTGCCTATTCAAGGGAGGATCGCAAGTTCTCCTTGGTCAAAGGCAAGAGAAGCGTCGGGGCCGAGTTTTGGATAAACGTGTGTGGTCAGAAGGAGAGGCTACCTGCAGACATGGCTGGACTAACACCTGCTGACCTATTGGCGGTGATGAATGCGCAAAAGCGCCCGAGAGAAGTCTCCTCTTCGACACCGACGGCCGAAGGACCTTCGTCGAAGAGAATGACCATCGAGACTTCGAGATCCTCGCCCATCGTGCCAACCTCCAGCCCCATCACTGCCGAGCCGGTCGACAAGGCTGTTGCCACTAGGGGCTCGGCTACGGGTCTACCATTGACTCCTCCGGTCCAGCCGGCTAGGGCTGCTTCTCCTCCGCCCAGAGGTGTTCGGGAGGAGAGGAGGAGGAAACGGGCTCACGACGCGAGCGTGGACTCTAGGGCTCGGTCTGGATCGATCGGGCAGTTGAAAGACCTTGACTTAGTGCTGGTCGGCTCGGGGTCGATGAATATTGCCACTTCGTCGGCTGCCTATGCCATTCACGTGAAGAAGGTGCTCGACGGGGACATCCAGGCCTCGGACTTCGACAGCAAGTATGCGAAGGAGAACTTTAAGATGCAAAAAGACTTGCAGGAGGTGCGCGTTCATTTATTTTGCGAGTCGGAACTATTGCATCTCGTCATTCTCTTGACTTGTGTTGAATTATTGTGCAGACCACTCAGAAATTTGTCGTCTATTCCGAGCAACTGATGAAGTCCTTGGACTCGGCCAGTGAGGGGTTGGGCAAGTCGAGGAGGGAACTTCAGGCCGAGAGGGACAAGAGGGCCGGCCTAGCTGACAAACTCACCTCGGTTTTCGGGGAGCTCAAGGTTCGCAGCTCGCTTGTCAGAAATGGAAGGACAAATACGAGGAGCTGAAGAAAGAGAGGGTGGAGCTCTCCCGCCGGTGCAAGAGTTTGGACGCGGAGCTTAGTGCCTCGGCATCGAGGTTCGAGGATGCCCAACGCAAGACCAAAATGGAGCTGGAGTCCTATAAATGTCGGTTCCACAGAAGTCAGGACGAAAGGCTCAAAGAGCAGAAAGCGCACGAGGCAGAGGTTGAGGCATTGAAGAGGGGTAGCGGGGTTAACTTTCAGGAGGTTGTGGCGAACCCGGACTTCAAACCAACCTTCGACCTCCTGGTGCAGATGGTCACCGGATCCATCTGTGCTCTGGTTGGGCGAAGGTGTCCGGAGTTTGACCTCGATAATATTATGCGCCTGCCTACGCCACCGTCCTCACCCCCGACCGTTACTGAGGGGGAGCGCCTCGATGCTGAGATGCAGGAGGCTGATAGGGAACCGGCTCGTCTCGAGCCTATCCTCGAGGCCGAGGTGGAGAAGAGCGCCGAGGAGAAGGAAGCGGATAGCTTTCTTAATAATGACGGTGAGGGGGATGCTCGGAAGAAGTCGGATGAGGACGCAACTGCATGAAGAATAGTTCACTAGGCGTTCACCTTCTTTCGTTTTTGTAATTCAATTTGTAACTCTTTTCGATGTACATTCACATTGTTACTGCTTTGTTACTCTTCAGACCGAGCTTTTAGTATATACCTTTCGCATCCTTCATAATCTCTTGCTTTTATGTTGAAATCTGTTGTATGCCTGTTTCGTGCTTTGATCCTTACTTATTGAATCAGACTTCCTCTAACGTGATAATCGTCTCGACATAGAGGAGTGGAGGGGGTCGGTATCGAGCAGTAGAGCACGTCGACGTCGACCCTCTGACTTGGCTGCGAAACAAGCGATAAGAGGCATCGCCCCTCCGACGCTCAAGTTAGTATAGGTGTTATGGATAAATAAGGATAAATAATGACAAAGTGAAAAGAAAGAATAGGATAAGAATATGCATATCTGTATACTAATGATAGTATTTCTTCAAGTGTTTGATGTTCCAACTGTTTTGCACTCTTCTTCCTTCCACTGTTTCAAGCTTGTAAGCCCCGTGCCCTACTACTTTGGATACCTTGTAGGGGCCTTCCCAGTTAGGGGCTAGCTTTCCTGCTCCAGATTCTTTCGTGTTTTGCAACACTCTCCTTAGGACTAGATCCCCTTCTTGGAAGCCGCTGAGCTTCAACTTCTTATTATACAACCTCTCTACTTGAAGCCATCGCCGGGAGGCTTTGACTGCGGCATCATCTCGTACCTCGTCTATGAGCTCGAGGTTTTTCTGAAGTAGGTCTAGGTTTGATGGAGATCCCGGTGGTCTGAAAGAAGAAGTTTAATTGAAGTTGCTTTATTTCCTTCTAGATATATTAGGTTTTTAATAATCTTTTATATAGATTTTATTTCCTTGTTTTATTAGGATTTGATTTCCTTATCAGATTATGATTTGATTTCCTTATGAAATTAGGATTTGATTTCCTTATTAGATTATGATTTGATTTCCTTATTAGGATTTGAGTTTGCCTATATATAGGCCTTGTTATGGAACAATTTATTCAATTTTCAGTTTAATAATATTCGTGAGTTTTATTCTCCAATTATCTGAAAGCTCTTGAATTTCTGTGGAGTACCTTGAAATTCAATATTGACTAATCAATCGGACAGTCATATCCGTTGGTGGTGTCTTCGACTATATCTTTCGTTGTTGGATCAATTCGCTTCTTGGGTCATAGGAGATTTCAATCTGGACTACGGTACTTGAAGGTTTTCGAATCCAAAGGTGTTGGATCTTTCCATTGTATCAGTTTCATCAGTTCTGCATTGATAGTTCTTCAGTTTCTTGGGGCGTATATGAGATTTATCTGGAATACATTATTTGAAGGGTCGATAATTCTTCAGCTTCTTGGGGTGTATATGAGATTTGTTTGGAATACGTTATTTGAAGGGAAGAATTAGAAGTGTTGGACTTTCATCCTATCATCAGTATTATGTTCCATCTTCAGTGTTCAGTGTGCTTCCGCGTCGAGTCTGAGTCCTTTCGTTCGAGTTCTTGGGCTGCGATCTAACCCTTCCTGGCGAGGATCGTATCAAGGTTCTTGGTTTCATCTGCAAATTCTACCCTCGGACTTCGGGCGATGATTTTGACGGGCGCTACGGCCTCAATCCCGTACGCAAGTGAGAAAGGCGTAGCCCCTGTGGCGGTCCTCTGTGTGGTCCGGTAGGACCAAAGGACCGCGGGGAGTTCTTCTACCCACCTAGACCCGTGCGGGCTCAACTTCTTTTTCAAGGTCGCCATCACCGTTTTGTTGGTGGATTCTGCTAAACCGTTTGCCTCGGGATACCGTGGTATCGAGAACACCAGTTTTATCCCGTAAGTATCGCAAAAGGTTTGCATTCTTTTGCTGGCAAATTATCATCCGTTATCTGTGCATATTTCCTTTGGGATTCCGAAGCAACATAAAACGTGCTTCCATAGGAACTTGATGACTTCCAAGTCCCGAGTTCTCCCTAGGGCTTCACCTTCCACCCACTTGGTGAAGTAGTCGGTCACCATGAGTATATGGTCCTTTTGCCCGGTCCCTTTCGGGAGGGGCCCTACTAGGTCTATTCCCCATACCATGAATGGCCATGGGGTGATTGAAGCGTGGAGGGGTTCCGCGCTCCTATGGGTGGATGCCTCGAAGCATTGGCAGCTATCGCATCTTTTAACGTGATTGGTCGCGTCTTGTTTCAGAGTGGGCCAGTAGAACCCGGCCGTGATCACTTTATGAGACAGTGACCGAGCCCCAGTGTGGTTTCCGCAGTCGCCTTCGTGTATCTCTGCGAGCACCCCCTCTACTTCACGGGAGGCGATACATCGGAGGAGGGGTCCTCCGAGCGAACGCCTGTATAGCTTGCCGTCAATAAGGGTGAAGCGAGCGGCTATCCTTTCGACCTTCATGACATCATTCTTATCTCCAACTGGGGGTTCCCCGACTAGGTATCTAATGATTGGGACTCTCCAGTCGCTCCCGTCCGGGTTGACGGGCGCGACAATGCTTTGGGTGGAGACAGAAGGCATCAGTAACCAGACCTCGGGGATCGGTCGGGTACTTTGGGATGGGCTGGTAGTATCTAGGCTTGCCAAAGTGTCCGCCCGGGCATTAGACTCTCGGGGAATATGACGGAGGTCCCATTCGTCTATTTTTTCTTTTAATCTTTCGATCACGGAGTGGTATAGTTTCAGACAATCTTCTTTTACGGCATAGGTGCCGTCCAGTTGGTTGACCACTAATTGGGAGTCACTCTCTGCGCGGACTCTGCGAGCCCCGAGCTCTAGGGCTAGTTGTATCCCTTGGACAAGCGCATCATACTCGGCCTTATTGTTTGTGGTCGGGAAATCGAGCCAGATTGCTCGTTCGTAGTTTTCTCCGTGCGGGTCTGTTAGGACCACTCCGGCCCCATTGCCGTGCACGTTACTGGCTCCGTCGATTTTCAGGGACCAGACCCCGGCATCATCGTCGGCCTTCATCATGTAGGCCACCTCGTGCTCCGCCTTTAGTTGCAAATTTGTAGAGAAATCCGCAACGAAGTCAGATAACACTTGTGATTTGATGGCAGTCCTCGGCTCGTATTGGATCCCTTAACCCCCTACTTCGACGGCCCATTTGAGCAGACGCCCAGATAGGTCTGGTTTTGACAATACGGCTCTTATAGGATAAGCCGTTATCACTTTGATGGAATGTGCTTCGAAGTAGGGTCGTAGCTATCGAGCGGCATTTACGAGTGCTAGTGCGAGCTTCTCTAAGGCAGTGTATCGCGTTTCTGCGTCTAGCAGGGATTTGCTGGCATAATGCATCGGGTGTTGTTTGTCATCCACTTCTCTTACCAGCACTGCCCCGACCGCATGATCTGACACCGATAGGTAAAACATCATAGCTCACCGTCGACTAGTTTTGACAATAGAGGTGGGCTAGCCAGGTAGGCTTTCAACTCCTCGAGTGCCTTAGCGCACTCCTCAGTCCACTCGAACCGCTTTCCCTTCCATAATGCGTTAAAGAAGGAGTGGGTCCTCTCGGAGTAGCGTGATATGAAGCGACTGAGAGCGGCGAGGCGCCCAGTCAACTCTTGCACTTCCTTCGGGGATCTCGGATGCTCTATGCCCTGGATAGCCTTTATCTGCGTGGGGTCCGCCTCTATTCCCCTTTGGGTCACTATATGACCGAGGAACTTGCCAGAAGCTACTCCGAACGAATATTTTGCCGGATTAAGCTTCATGTTGTACCTTTCCAAAGTTTGGAAGGCGTCTTCCAGGTGAGCCATGTGATCCCGGGATTGGAGCGACTTGACGAGCATGTCGTCAATGTAGACCTCCATCGTCTTGCCAATCTTTTCTTTGAACATGGAGTTGACGAGGCGCTGGTATGTCGAGCCTGCGTTCTTTAGCCCGAACGGCATCACCTTATAGCAATAAATGCCTTGACTGGTGATAAAGGTTGTCTTTTCTTGGTCGTCGGGATGCATCTGGATCTGATTGTACCCTGAGAATGCATCCATGAAACTCAGAAGTTCATGCCCTGCCGTTGCGTTGACTATGGCGTCAATGTGCGGTAGAGGATACGGGTCCTTAGGGCAAGCCTTATTTAGGTCGGTAAAGTCAATGCAGACCCAATTCTTGTCGTTTTTCTTCTTGACGACTACCACGTTAGCAAGCCAAGTAGGGTAGTGCACTTCTCGTACTGACCCGATGTCAATGAGTTTCTGCACCTCCTCGTTGATGGCATGGTTCTTCTCTGCGGAGAACTTCCGTCGCCGTTGTTGCACCGGCCTGCAGTTTGGGTCCACCTGGAGGCGGTGTGTGATGACCGACGGGTCAATTCTGGTCATGTCACAATGCGACCAGGCAAATACGTGAGCCTTGCTTCGGAGGAACCCTAGAAGGGCGCTCCTGACATCGGCGGGAAGCTCCGCCCCTATGAAGGTGGTTCGAGTCGGGTCAGCCTCGTCTATGACAATTTCCTCTAACTCCTCAGCTTTGGGTCGACCCGCAGGGGTCGGAGTAGAGGCGTGCTGCTGCGCACAGACGGCTCGAAAGCTGGCGTAGTAGCAGTCCCTTGACGCCTTTTGTTCACCTCTAATAGTTTGGATTCCCCAGGGAGTGGGGAACTTAAGCACCTGGTGATACGATGACGGAACTGCTTTGAGCTCATGAATCCAAGGTCTCCCCAGGATGGCATTGTGCGCGGAGAGGGCGTCTACAACTTGGAATTTCACGTCCAAGTTTAGGCCTCCGCAGTACATGGGTAAGGTGATCTCCCCAACCGTCCGATGCTGGTCCCCATTGAAACTGTAGAGGGTCATGGTTACCGGCTCTATCTTGCTCATAGGGACCTGCATCTCCTTCAATGTTCGAAGGAACATGATATTCGCGGAACTGCCATTGTCCAAGAGCAGCCTCTTCACTTGGCAGTTTGATATCAGAAGTATATCACGAGCGCGTCGTGGTGCGGATGGACGAGCCCTGGCATATCCTCAGCGGTGAACTGGATTGCCTCATGTTGCTGCATGGGACTAATCTGATGAACTTCCTGATTGAGGACTCTGCGGGCTCTCTTAGCCACAGAGCGCGACCTTCCGCTAATCTCCGATCCTCCGACGATCAAGTGGATCGTCCACTTGGCGGGTGGTGGTTTGTTTTGAGGTTCCGCATTCCCAGTAGGGTTGGTTCGCCTGCCCCTTGTCCATGTGTTCTTTCCCTTGTTTGCCAGGTACTCGGTAAGAAAATCGTTCTTTAGTAGCTCGAGCACCTCTAGACGTAAGGCTTGACATTCCTCGGTTTTGTGGTTGTGATCATTGTGGAAGCCGCAAAACTTCTTCATATCCCGTGTCTTGGGGTCGGACTTCATCTTGGCTGGCCATTTCACGGTCGCCGAGCCCCTTGAGCACGTTGTTGACCAGGTAGTTCTGGTCGATGCAGAGGTTATAGGGTACCTCCCCCGCACGCGGCGCGCGACTGTAAGGGTGATCTCGTCGAGAACGACGATCCTTTTGGAAGTCCTTCTGGTCCATGTACCTCGAGCTAGAGGAGCCTCCTCTATGTCGATCCTCCCGATGCTGACTGGCAAGCTCGTAGGCCTTTTGCTCATTCAGACGCGCAATGCGGTTCGACTCGTCCTCTTCCCAGTTAATCTCAGCCCAAGCTTGCGAGAGGACTGAGTCCATGTCGTAGCAAGGGTGGCTAGTCAAGTCGCGATAGAGCTTCGAGGACACGTCTAAGCCATTCTTAAAAGCGAAGACTGCAGTGAGAGAAGGGCAGTTCGGTATAGAGGCGAGCTCATGATTGAAGCGCCCCACGTAAGACCTCAGAGACTCTCCCTTCTTGATGTGTATGCTGTTGAGCGCATCGGGGTGCTTGGCCACGCGTTGGCAGTTGGAGTACTGCTTTCTGAAGGCCATGTGGAGTTCCGAGAACGTCGAAAAGGAGCTCTTCGGTAGGATGACGAACCACTGGAGGGCTGGTCCGATCAAACTCGCTCCGAAGCTCTTGCACATGCATGCCTCGCGGAGGTTGCCTGGGATTGAAGTGGTCAGCATCTTCTGCTTATAGAGGGCTATGTGGTCCTCCGGATCAGTCGTCCCGTCGTACAGCTGGAACGAAGACGGCACAAATCTTGTCGGGATATCCGTGTTGGTGATGTCAGGCGTAAAAGGCGAGTCGGCATAGCTGTCACGTGGTATCAGCGCCTCTGGAGGGATGATCCCCGGGATGCGGCAGATGAGCTTTTCCAGCCCAGCCATGTGTGCTTCGAGACGCTTCTCATACTCGCCCCGTGGCGGCTCGGTGGCGAGACGACCAGTCGGCCGGTAGGTTGTTGCCCCCATAGGTCCACGCCCTGGATCCGTTGTTGCCGGCGTGTCAAGGTCGACCGTCTCCTCCAAATTGTGGGCCAAGTTCTTGCGAGGATCCGACGGCTTCTCGCTAGTGAGAGGCTCCTCGACGAAGGGCTGCTTTTTGTGCGCATTCTCCCGGTGCAGCTGGTCATTTTCCCTCCGCAGGGTATGGTTCGTGGCATGTAGCTCAATGATTCTAGAATCCATTTCTTTTGCGCGGCGCCGATTCTCCTCGGCCTCATGGGCCAGTCGTGCGAGGATCGTGTTCAGCATCTCCGGAGGCACGGCCTGGGCGCCGCTGGTTTGCAAAGTTTATCGCACCAGCTCGTCGATAGGGACAAGATCCCTCGACGCAGAGGATCCCGGCGGGGAACCCCAGCTGTCTTCCCTGTCTGATTCCCGGCTTTCTCGCTATTACCTACCGTTAGATCAACGAAAAAGAAAAGTCCCAAGGGTCCCACGGTGGGCGCCAAATGTTGAGGTTCGATTTCACGCAAATAACAACAAAAAAATAAAGAAAAATAAACGAGGATTAATAACGGAAAGTAGATAAACGACGAGCGAAATAATCTTAAATATATTTGTCGTGAAGGAGAGACGGAATCTGAAGAAAATTTGACAGAGTTTCGGCTAAGATTTGCTACGAGAGAATTCATATAAAAAAATGAATCCTCTGCCCCTATTTATAGACAGGATAGTGGCAGGCTAACCCTAGGCGTCGAGCTGCAACGGCTCGCCGCAAATATCGGGACGGTTGCGGGATTTTCGGGGGAGGTTAGGGCTCCAACGTTCAGGCGCCGCCAGCAAGCTAGGGTTTCTCTTCCCGGACCGTCTCTATATCGACCCGCTCGGATCCTCGACGTCGAGGCGCTTTGGTCCTCGATGGAGAGGCCTTGACTTAGGCAGATTTCAGTGTCTTGTTGGCTCTGGTGGGCTAGTCTTCCGGGTTGGACTTGTTTATACGAGCCGACTTGTCTATTGGGCCTGGGCCCGTGGGCCTGGCCCCAACAGCCCCTATAATTAAATTAAATAAAAATATTATTTTAATTTACATTTTTATCCTTATAATCTCATGAAAATTTTAAGAACAAAAAAAATCCCAGCAGCTGCCCCCGCATGAGGAAAATAAAGCCCCACAACCTCGCATCTTTCCCGTAAAGGGAACGGTTATGAATAAGGTTTATCATCTTAAGAGCAACAATTTGTGGTTTTAAATAAATAAATAAAAAAAAGTAATTTTAAGGAAGAAGAACGATGTGATGATGACTGTATTTTAATTTTATAAAATTTAAATAGTTGGGACTACAAGGATAAAATAGTACTAAATTTTTTTATTCATGTTTTAATTAGGAGCCGATAAAGAAAAATTTAGTGACTATGAATAGAATCACTCATAAATAATACATTCAATAGCCAACAAGTTCAGTAATTTTTTTTAACATTCATGCTTCATTCACATGCACAATCAAACCCTGAATACATCACATTTCTTGATTATCACACTTTATTTAGTTGAAAAACACTCAATTTCCATCAATACTCCAAGTCGTGCCATAAAACAGGGTTCATGGATCCCCGGCGGCCCTCTCTCCGATCCCCTGCACCTTCAAACATATCAATGGATGTTTCTTGATGAGTGCTACTCCCATTATACTTGGCTTTATACTCTCTCCACAGCTGATCCACCGGTTTCCCCAGCAACTCAATAAAATAGTTATCACTGTATTTATACCTCATCTTCTTATTCAATTTCACAGTGAAATGCGGCAGCAGAGTGTCACAATACTCGAGAAACCTCTCCGTCATGCCATACCCTTCATCCCACCTCTCCCCCGCACCAGGCTTCATATACCTATCCTCGTGGTAGAACCCCGACTTCACCATCACGTAGTCCGCCGTCCCCTCCGTTAGCCCCCCGGGGGCCGTGAACTGGCCGTGCCACTGAAACACGTGAGCCATTTCATGGTGCATTACGTATGTGAAATACAGGGACGAATTCGACCGAGGATAGTAGAACTCGGCCAGTGCTGGGGCACTTATGTTGATGTTGTTGCCATTCTTGTATGCATACCCTTTGAACTCAGATATGTAGAGAGTCAGCACGGGGACACGCCATCTGTCGGAAAGAGATCGTTGTTGGAAGAGTTGGTATATGAATCTTTGGATTTTGGGCATGAGGGCTTTGGCGAAGTCAGACCCAATATATTGGTCGAACACTTTGCCTCCTGGGGTGTTGGGGACAGTGTTGATGACTACATATTTGGTTGCATGGGTGTCTTGTAGTAGTAGACACCATGCAAGAATGAGAAATGGGAGGAATATGCAGAGGTTTCTATTCATATTTGTGTGTAATGAATTTGGGTTTGTGGCATGGTTTGGATATATAGGCAAACACTATTGAGTCACTGAATATGGGTGGCATAAATCTTGGATACAGATTAGAGTAATTTGTTATTGTGTTTGACAGATTATAAGTAAAAACTAGTGGTGGCCATTTGGAACCGGAACCGGCCCTGAACCGGCCCAGCGGTTCACGGTTCTGAACCGGAACCGTCCAAAACGGTTCGGAACCGGAACCGTAACCGTTTTTGGAAGGGCCGGTTCAGGTTCAAGAAAAAGCCCGAACCGGAACCGGCAGTTCCGAACCGGAACCGGCGGTTCCGGTTCCGAACCGTTGAAAATATTTTTGAAAATTCAAAAATCGACGAATCAGAGAGTGCCACGTGTCCCTGAAAAAATCAAAATATAAAAAAAAATATTTTTCGAACCGCCGGTTCCGAACCGGAACCGCACCGGAACCGTAACCTTCTACCCACGGGCCGGTTCCGTTTCCATTTTTCCGGAACCGTGGAACCGGCGGTTCCGGCCGGTTCCGAACCGGAACCGGCCCGTGGCCACCACTAGTAAAAACACATTCTTATATATTGTCTACATATTTTGGGATTTCACAATCCATTAGAATGTGATTTTATAAACACACACTACGGCCACATGCTAATCTTAAAAATATGTTGAATATATATAATGAATGTGATTCGCTAGAATTGGTAAATTTTTGTGATTAGTTTTGATTTGGTATGTATATTTTGTAGTAGTTCATTATACATAGGGTTTACTGCAAATTGTATATATCTATTCACCTTATTATGAGTGTAGAAACATGCGCAAATTTTGATTCATACGTTTCATTTGACCTCATTGTTTCTTTTAAAACTCTATTATTTTTTCAACATTATTCGTAATTTAGTATTAAAATTGAACCATACCTCATGGATATTCGAATTGTCACATGCACTCCCCAACATTTTTAACTTTCTAATTTAGTTTGAGAACTTCAACTATTATGATTAGGGAAGAAAATTCATGCACATCGGATTTTTATTGTCAAAGAGGTATAATATTATTATTAAGAATAACTACAAAATAAAAGTTTACATTAATAAAATAAAATATACCCTTGATCATATTGAGTTTTCACAAATTTTGAGGAGGTGGGGGCACCTGATGTACATGTTTTCCTCAAAATAGATTTACGCCATCCGATATGTGTTAGAGGTAGGGATGTCAATCGGACTGATCCGTCGGGTTTCGGGCTAATCCTATCGGGTTACGGGCTATTCGCTTCGGGTTGAATCGGGCTGAATTTTTATTGGGCTAAAAATTCTTGAACCTAACCCTAAGACTATGTTTATCAACAACCAGCCCAACCACCCAACCTTTATTATATTTTATTAGTTTATCTCAATTCCACACCACTCCAACCCAACCACAATATTTTGTCAAGTTTATCCATGACCACTCAACCACACACTACATATATAATTAATTTATTGAATTTTATTTAATTTTTTAATAAAAATAAAATAATTAATTTAAAATATATATAACTTATATATATTTTAAATATGAGAAGATATGAAAATTAATAACAAACAAAAATATATTTTAAAGAATAGTATATATAATACTCTTTAAATTTTAGTAGAGAATAGTATATATATTAGAGAATAATATATTTCCTTAAAGAAAATAATAATAATCCCATTTCTACAAAATAATATAATTAGAGAATAATATATTTCCTATATATATGATATCACAACTTTGGTAGAGAATAGTATATTATATATATATATATATATATAAATTTAAAATTAATATATATATCAATATTAGACTCTATTTGTAGAGAATAAAAAATTATAAATTTTGATATATATTTTATTTATTTTTATTTTATTATTTAAAAGATATAACAATTTTAGTAATATATTTAAAGAAAATTAAGTGACCAATAGCATAAAAAAGAATTAATTATTTGATTGTTTTATGATTAAAAATAAAAAAGAATTGTATGTGGGACCACACATTTGTATAGTCTCTCAGACTATGTTTGTCAGCAACCAGGCCAACTACCCAACCACTTCAATATTTAATTAATTTCTCTCTCATCCACATCACTCAACCCAACCACAACAATTTTACATAGTTTATCAATGACCACCCAACCACACTATTATACATACTTATTTTATTTGGTTTATTTAATTTTATTTTTAAAATAAAATTATTACTTGTAATTGAATTAATAAAAACATAGAAGAAATGATATTATTTATTTTGTTATAAATATTGTCCATTAAATTAAAGTGAATAATTAAAAAAAAAGAAAGTATTGTTGAAAATATAGCAAACTAAATTTATATTAAAGTAGTACAAATGAAATTAATTAGTATATATATATATATATATATATATATATATTAATTTAAAAAATAAAAATTGTATATATAAATTAGTCTCTATTTGTAGATAATCCAAAATTATAAATATTGATATATTTATTATTTATATTTATGCTATTATATAAAAGATATATCAATATTATTATTGTATCTATAAATAATTAATGAGCCAATGGAATGAGAACAAGTGTTAAGTGAAATTAGTATATCAATAAATAACTATAAAAAAGTATGTGGAGCCCACAGACCATTTGTGGTCTATTTGGTCTTGGTCACCTTATTTCCACAATTTTGAACCATTATTTATTTATTTTTTATTTTTTTGCTGAGGTGGCAGGAGACCTATAACAAGGAGGTTGCTGTTATTTGTGGTCTCAAGATCTA
Organism: Plectranthus barbatus; assembly: GCA_026898455.1. Classification (NCBI taxonomy): domain Eukaryota; kingdom Viridiplantae; phylum Streptophyta; class Magnoliopsida; order Lamiales; family Lamiaceae; genus Plectranthus; species Plectranthus barbatus. Next base: position 449,894 of record JAPKLW010000130.1, on the reverse strand, counting down.
TGGTCGACCACTCCTTATCAAAATTAAGAGATTTTTGATATTTTTTAAGAAATAACTATGTGGCACATACGTGGCAGGAGACCTATGATACCATGGTTGCTATTATTTGTGGTCTAACCCACCGGTTTCGGGCTGACCCATCGGGTTGACAAGATTTACGATTTTATTTTTTTTAAGATTTTCTTAAAATATCTTAACAACCCCTAAAACAAAATAAAAATTAAAATGATGAACCAACATCAGTAAAAGACATCAGATAATAATATCTTCGCAAAAAAATAGTGATAAGTAGATAAAAGGTTTTCCAATCAAAGTTTAAAAAAATATCAATTCTAATATACCAACTAATTTAAGTAATAGAAGTACATTCTTCAACATATTAAATGATAAAATAGGGATTATAAATTTAAATGTAGCTTTTACGTGGGTGAACATAACAACGAGAGGCTAAAGGTGCTTGAAAGGAAGAAATGAGTAGGTACGCAAATTAGAGAGTGACGAGTGAAAGACAATGAAAGAGGACGAAATGGGGGATTTTTCGATTTTAGGGTAATGGACTACGTCATTGTGAGAGATAGATGAGATTTTGTGTGACGGAAAATTAGGTCTAGAGAATTAATTTTTTAGGTATAGTTGGATATAAATAATATTAGAAATAATCAATAATAAAATATTATATATATATATATATATATATTATTAAATATTGCCGGACCTATGGGCCGACCCGCAACCCACCGGGCTCAGCCCGTTCGGGCCGCCAACCCGTCGGGTTCAACCCGTTCGGTTAAAAATAATTTTGGGTTGGAAATTTTTTACCCGAACCCGCATTTTAGCCCACCAATTTCGGACTGACACATCGATTTCGGGCTTTATTGACATCCCTAATTAGAGGTAACGGATATCTATCTCTCAGAATATAACATTTTATAATGACTAATAAAGCACACTTAAAAAATGGCTCTCATTAAATTTGAACTCGTGCCTTCATTCTAATTCTATCATCAAGAAGAAGACTAGAACAATAAATAAAACTACAGAACTCAAGAGAATATTGAGAATTTGAGGTGTGTTGGTGTAAAGTTCCCATTTCTCTTACAAAATTGGCTAGCAAGGGGAGGGACCTTCACCATTATATGGTTCATGTATGGCCGGCTCTGATACCATGTAAAATTCCACTTTCTCCCTACAAAACCGACTTGTAAAGTGAGGGGACCTTCACCATTACACCATTACATAGTCGATATGAGGTATTCACAGTGAAGAAAAACACATTTATTGGGCACCAAAAAAATTGGATCCTCTATGTGCCGTATGGAGGAAAATAACGAGGTTCCACACAGCTTTTATTTTTAAAAAATATTTTTATTTTAAGAATTTAGATTTATTTTTTTATAAAAGTTATATTAATAATGTCATTATTTATGTATAATATTTTAAAATTCGTAATTTGATTTATATCATTCTAATTTTAAAATTCAATTAATTTTTGAGCAAAACGACACAATTAATTTTTTTTCTAATAATAATGTTTAATAATATTAAACATTGATAATAAATTAATAAGAAAACTAATTGAATTTTAAAACTAGAATGGTATAAAACTGAATTACAAAAGTTCTTATAAAAAAACAAAATTGAATTCTTAAAATTAAAAAAAGCAAAAATATACATATAAAATGATGAAACGCTGCCGTTTTCTCCACAGATCGATAGACATAACAAATAAATATTACTCCATCGGTTCCGATTATATGGTCCAGTTTGATTTTGCACGTTTGTCAAAAATTATTTAATATTAAAACAAACTTCTAACATTACCCTTATTTAAGCTATTAATTAACCTCTCATTTTCATAATATTACATTTAATATTCTTATTTTCTAAAATTACTCAGGGATATAATTGTAAATTTCTAAAGAAAAACAATACCAAATATAAAAATTGGACCATATAATTGAAACACTCTAAAATAGTAACCCTAACCAAATAATTGGAACAGAAAGCACATTCAATAGGCAACAAATTCAATCATTTTTCTTACTCTCATGTTTCATGCACATGCGCAATAAAACCTTGAATATCACACTTTATTCAGTTGAAAAACACTCCGTTTCCATCAATACTCCAAATCGTGCCACGACTTAGGGCGAATGAGTCCCCGGCGCCCTGCACCTTCAAACATATCAATGGATGTTTCTTGATGAGTGTTATTCCCACTATACTTGGCTTTATACTCTCTCCACAGCTGATCCACCGGCTTCCCCAGCAACTCCACAAAATATGCATCACTGTATTTATACCTCATCTTCTTGTTCAATATCGCAGTGAAATTCGGCAGCAGAGAATCACCGTACTCCAGAAACCTCTCCGTCACGCCATACCCTTCATCCCACCTCTCCCCTTGGCCACGTTTCACATACTTGTCCTTCTCGTAGAACCCCGACTTCACCATCACGTAGTCCGCCACCCCCTCAACCAGCCCGTTGGGGGCCGTGCCCTCGCCATCCCACTGAAACGCGTGAGTCATTTCATGGTACATTACGTATGTGAGGAAAAGCTTGGACTGTGAGCGAGGATAGTAGAACTTGTCGATGACTATAGCACTTATGTTAATGTTGTTGCCGTATGTGTATGCGTAGCCTGGGAACTCGGAGATGTATAGGTTCACCGCAGGTTGATGAAGTCTGTCAGCAAGATCTCGTTGTTGGAAGATTTTGTATATGAATTTTTGGATTTTGGGCATGAGGGTTAAGGTGAAGTTGACCCCAATTTCTTGGTCGAAAACTTTGCCTCCTGGGGTGTTGGGGACAGTGTTGTTGACGACATATTTGGTTGCATGGGTATCTTGTAGTAGAAGAGACGATGCAAGAATTAGAAATGGGAGGAATAGGCAGAGGTTTATTTTCATGTTTGGGAGGAATTTGGGTTTGTGGCATGGTCTGGATATATAGGCAAACACTGTTGAGTCAGTGGATATGGGTGGCATAAATCTTAGATATAGATTAGAATAATTTGTTATTGTGTTTGATTGATTATAATTAATATATACAGAAACACATTCTTATTGTCTATATATTTTGGGATTTCACAATCCAGTGGAATTTGGAAGAATTAGATTGTACAGAATTGTTCTGCCACTTGTGATCTTAAAAAATATATTGAATTTAATGAATTTGATTTGCTAGGATTTGCAAATTTTTGTGATTAGTTTTGATTTGGTATGTATATTTTCACTTGTAATTTATTATGATTAGATATTCACGTCATTCTAATTACAGAAACATGCACAACATTTGATTCTTATGCAGCATTTCACCTCATAATGTTTCTTTTAAAACTCTTTTTTTCAACATTTGTAATTTAGTACTCCCTCTGTTCCACTTGAATTGTCATACTTACTAAATTGGGCGTCCCAACCCAATTGTTACATTTCCAAAAATGCAACTTTTTCACACTCAACAATAAAATATTAATCCCACTAACTCATTCTACACTCATAACTCTTAATTTTCGTGCTGAAAAGAAACATGACAATTGTAATGGGACGGAGGGAGTATTAACATTGAACCATGCCCCCTGGCAATTCCAACTGTCACACACCCTAACTATTTTAGTTTTCTAATTTAGTATTTGTTAGGAAGTATTTCTACTTTATTGATAATTATTTTTGTGTGTCAAGCTAAATACCAAGTTAGAGTATCTCTAGATTAGCTCTAGTAAGTCCAAACTTGTAATGTCCTGTTTAGGATGTCTATCAAGTTGTAATGAAGTTGATTAAGACAAATTAGTTCGGGAGCTCATCCACCAGTTTGGGATACACATGAGTTAGATGAAACTGGCTACCGGTTTGGAAACTGAAACTGACTACCAGTTTGGAACTGACATTAACTGGCCAAATTCACTAGCTTGGTCGATACCAGCTTTTCATGCACGCACATTTTTCTCAAGAAAAGCTTAACTCGCGTACATAGACAAAAAAACACAAGTCAGAGGATTCCTTAAAAGCCAGACTTGAGGATTGGAGATTCGTTAAAGTCTAAAGATCTCAACTAGCTTGGATTTCTCGATCTGTGGGAGCCGTTCTAACACAAAGTTCAATTTCAACACCTATTGTCAGAAAGCAGGATCAAGTGCAGATTTTCTGAAAAATCAACCTGCTCATCAAAGAAAAGAGAGGAGTTGGATTGGACAACATCTGAATGTCTCTAAACTGCTACAAATTCAAATCTCTCAACACTTCGTCTATAAATAGAGAAGGCTCCAAGAGAGAAGACTACAGAACTACTGAAACTCCGAACATTCAAAATTCAAAGAGTAAGAAACTCTCAACGCTTTCAAAGTTCGAGGCTTTTTCTAAATTCACCGTATCATTCTTTGGACACGAGACTTGTTGCTTTCTGGCACAAGTTTACTCTTGGTGTTCTTACTTTCCAAGTTAGAACACAATAGTCATTGCTTATCTCCAAGCTTTCACTATGATCAATGCTAAAATCGTATATTAATAATAGCACATCGAGCAAATAAATTTATAAACTCAAAGGTTGTCGAACCCATATGAAAAAGAATGACGAAACTGTTTCATGTATTGGATATAGTTTTTCAAATCGTTGTTTGAGGAAATCAATTTCAGAAAGAGTCTTAAGTTTAGGAAATAACTTTTGGAATAAAATCTAGTAAATAAAGTCACAGATGCTAGGGAATTCAACCAATATAACTAACTTGCATACAACAATCAATCCAAACTCAATGGATATTCATGGTGGAAAATCTAATAATTTGGAAGTTCCTTGATCTGACAATTAAAATCTAGATTACTATCAAGTGAATTTTACCTTTTGAGTCTCAATTACACAAACTAGTCAATCTTGATAAACATACAGATTAAACCCTATAATTGAATCTTCTTTTTTAGACAGAAAACAATTATATTTTAAAACCTCTTCTCTTATTGTTAATTTTCTCATTTCGGTCTCAAATTAACAACTAACAACGTAATCCAATTTTCATCTCTTGATCCTTCAAGTAAAATAGATTCTAAAATCAAAACCACAGAATTTAAACCAACATAATTAGGGTTTGAATTAATTGAATTATAAAATGCAATTAGATGAGAAAAAAACTTAGAATCTTCTAGGGTTTCTAACTAGACATACTAAAATCACAAATTGAAACAGGAAAATTAAATTGCATAAAAACTTACTTAGAAAAAAAAAACATAAATTAAAGTCTTCATCCAGTTCTTCAAATTCCCAAAAATTTGAAAAGAATAAAATATTGAATGTTGAATTGAATTTTAAGGAGAATAATAAACTATATATTGTATGAGTATATATAAAGGTAGGTTACGTCTTGAGGTCTTGAACTACGGGAAAAGGTTATTGTTGGTAATTTTTTCTCAAATTCCGAACATGAATAATAAAAACGTGGTTTAGCTCTATAATTCTCTCCTCGTTGATCCGAACCTCATACGTTGATTGAAAAGGCTATTCCGATCGAAATGCGTTGCATCAATCAAAATGGCTATTTTGATCTGAATGCCCCACGTCGGTCGAAACACAGAGTCATCGTGCGGATATCTTCATCTTTTGATAAACTTTTCACCTATTCTACCTTTTTACCCGAACAACTAAGCACCACAAGCATAATATCCACAAAACACTCTCATGCTCAATTATTGAACTTTATTTAATGAAATGCATGAAATAATAAAGAAATTAATGTGATAAGTGAGTAAAAATACGAGCTTATCACGAGCGTCTAACCACAAGATCGACAGTTCGGGAAGAACTTAAAAACTCTCAAGTTTCAGACAGAGGTTTCATGGTGTGCCCACACTCCAAATTCTGAGAAGCAAAAGGAAGCAACGGCCTGGATGAGTGAACAAGTGGACTGGTGGACATCGGTATTCACCAGCTTGCGATAGATCGCGAGACCCACCCAATTGTAGCCAAAAGCTTAGTGAATTCCAAACTTACGTATGAAAAGAGGACGTAGGATGCATTTACCGCTTTATTTACTTTTTAGCGAGGATTTTACACATTGTAAGACCTTCTCCAGCAACTAACTCTACAATGCAGCACACTTTTTCCATTTTGTTGTTTAGATTTGTAGTTTTCATTTTTCATCTCCAACAGTTAACTCTATATTTCACTTTATAAAGAATATTCTATTTTAATTCTTCTACTATTTATTTAATTTTCTTAATCAAATTATTATATCATATTTTCACTTATATATTAGTATTTATTTTCATATTTTTAATTATCTAATTCCAAATTAAAATAACAGTTATATTTAAATAAATTATTTTACAAAACTATCATAACATATAATTCTTATGCATTTGAATATTCATCCCACAAATGATCAATCAAAGCATCACGGAGTGCAAAATGAGCATTCCTATCTTTAATTTAATAAGTGTGATTGTTTATTTTATTATGAGTGATATTATTGTATTGGATTTTGTGTGCTTGATAAGCTCATAATTATACTCACTTATCTATATTTTTCTCCATTGTTTTAAGTGTATTTTGTTATGTTTTTACTTATTTATGAGCATGAGTACATATTAGAGGGTGTTATGCTTGTCATGGTAAGATTTTGTAGGTTTTAGGCCAAATTCATTAGAAATTCGTACCGAAAGCAGTTGATGTTCAAAGAAAAAGTCACGTCTTATTTCACGAATGGAATTTGAGCTAATGGAGGACGGAAATAGAAAGATCTTTGAATTAGCTTTCCTATGCAACTGGAATCGGGTCAATCGGAGTTCGAGAACAAAAGTTATGGCCAAAACCGTGAGACTGCGCAGAAGAGTCGAAAGTGGCGAAAATGGTCTCTGTTTCAACCGAGTTGAAGGCCACCTCGACCGAGGCAGCTCCATCTCGACCGTGGGAAGGTTCATCTCGACCGAGGCAAAATATTTTGACATCAAATGCCATTTTAAGAATATTGTTGGACATGGTCTAAGTGTTGAAGTATATTCGAACTAAACATAAATAACCAAGCTCGCAAACAACCAGTTTTCAGAAACAAACTGGTTAAGGACTACCAGTTTGTAAGTACAATTTTTCTTAATTAAAATAGTTTTGCTGTGCATTTTAATACTTTGATATCGGACCAAGAGTGTTGAGAACTCGAACTATTATGAATAGGGAAGAAAATTCATACGAATCAAATTCTTATCGTATAAAAAAGGTATAATATTATTATCGAGAATGATTATAACATAAAGGTTTACATCAATAAAATAAAATGTAGCCATGATCATATTGAACCTTGACAAATTTTGAATAGCCATGATCATATTGAACCTTAAAATGGATTCTCTCCTTTACGGTGTGTGCTGTGTACTAATGAACATTTGTCTCTCAAAATATAATATATTATGACGGCTAAAAAAATACATTCAAACACCATTTTTGTTGAATTTGAACCGTGCTTTCCTTCTATGTTGATAGAAGAAGACTACACACTAGATTATAAAATTAGAGAACTCAGAGTGAAGATAGAAAAGAGATGCTTGGGGGTGTGTTAGAAGTAGGGTGTTCGCGGTTTGGTTTTGGAGGAAAATCTCAGTTAAATCTATTTGAAATTTTTTCAAACTAAACCGATCAAATAATTTAATTAAATTAAATCGATCAAATGTTAACGGTTTAAAATAAAACTTATTGGCAAAAACTTGCGTTAGGCAGGCCTAAACGGTTTAGGCGGGTTTTATCCTACCCAAATGGATTCACCCATCCCAAATAGGGTATATTATATGGGTTTGAGCTTGGGTTAATGGATAAAACCCGCCTAAAGATTGGGTTAATGGATAAAACCCGCCTAAATCGTTTAGGCTTGCCTAACCCAAGACCTTCCCAAACTTATTTTAAATTTCAACTATACAATACGCTTAGAAGTGAATAAAAACATATTTATTTATTGGGGAAAAAAGGAAATTGGATTCTCTACTGTGTCATATGGATGGAAATGACGACGTTCCACACACTTTTCAAAGCTTTTTCTGTTTTTTTTTTTTTTTTTAATTTCAGAATTTAGATTTTTTTATAACGTTTTATTAATAATGTTATTATTTTATGTTTGATATTTGAAAATTCATAATTTGATTTATACCATTCTAGTTTTAAAACAAATTTGAGCAGAACAACACAATTATTTTAATAATTTAATTTAAATTTAAGTATTAATATTTCATACTTTATTGTTTAAATATTTATAAAAAAACTAATTGAATTTTAAAATTCGAATTGAATAGAACTAAATTACTAATTCTCAAATATTTTACAAAAAACAAAAAATATTTACATAATTCTATAAAAACAAAATTTAATTCTTAAATAGAAAGAGCAAAAAAAGAAATAAAAATGATGGAAAACGCTGGGGAAGAAAATTGCACAAATAAACTAAGAGTCAAAGATGTAGACGTCATAAAGTTAGAGTTTGGACATCCATAAGCTAACTGTCTCTACTAAAGATGGTTTTTGTAAATCATTAACACAATCTTAGTTAATTCTTACTTAATCAGCATCAAAAATAAAAAAATAAATAAATTTTTAAAAAGAAATCAAATTTGAGTGAGAAATATGATTTTCCTCTTCACAAAAATATGAATTTTAAACTCTCAAGAAAATGTTAAAATTTACGACTGAGAGAAAGAGACAGCTCACCGTTGCTTGAACGGTGGTGAATATAACAATGGTCAAATATCTTAAATTCATACAACACAAAAAAATAAAGGAATTGGTAAGATATATAGACAAAAATCTGGTAGAAATTGGTTTGAGGGAGTATTGAATGCGCCATTTCCAAAGTTGCAAGGTAGAAATATGAGTTTACAAAAACCGTCTTTTAGTATAGACAGTTTAAGTGAAGTTTAAATATAAACCGTCTATAGTATAGACGGTTAGCTTATGGGTGTCCACAATCTGAAACCCTAAGTTTCTCACGTCTACATCTTTAAGTCTTAGCTTTTTTGTGCAATTTCCCGCTAGGGGAGATGTCGTTTTTTCCTAGGGTGGATGTATGTATTACATTAGGGTACACTTGTACCCCAAATTTTTATTTTATTATTATTAAATATACATATTTATATAATGTACACCCAATTTAACTTTATTATATTCATATATAATATCTCCAATTATAATTTTCTGGATCCGCCACTAATTTTCTCCCCACACATAACAAATAAAGATTACATTCAATAGCCAACAAAAATACTTATGTTTCATTCACATGAATACATCAGATTCCTTGATCGATCATCACACTTTATTCAGTCGAAAAATACTCAATCTCCATCAATACTCCAAACCTTCAAACATATCAATGGATGTTTCTTGATGAGTGCTTTTCCCTCCATACTTGGCTTTATACTCTCTCCACAGCTGATCCACCGGTTTCCCCAGCAACTCAATAAAATAGTTATCACTGTATTTATACCTCATCTTCTTATTCAATCTCGCAGTGAAATGCGGCAGCAGAGCGTCACAATACTCCAGAAACCTCTCCGTCACGCCGGACCCTTCATCCCACTTCTGCCCTTCACCACGTTTCGTATACCCGTCCTTGGGGTAGAACCCTGACTTCACCATCACGTAATCCGCCACCCCCTGCAACAGCCCGGGGGGGGGGGGGGGGGGGGCTGTATTCTGGCCTTTCCATTGAAACACGTTAGTCAATGCTTGGTGCATTAGGTATGTGAAGAAAAGCTTGGATTTTGAGCGAGGAAGGTAGAACTTGTCCAGGGCTTTAGCATTTACGCTGATGTTGTTGCCGTTTACGTATGCATAGCCTGAGAATTCGGATATGTATAGGTTTACCACCCGGAGACGAACTCTGTCGGAAAGAGCTCGTTGTTGGAAGATTTTGTATATGAATATTTGGATTTTGGGCATGAGGGCTTTGGTGAAGTTAACCCCAATTTCTTGGTCGAACACTTTGCCTCCTGGGGTGTTGGGGACAGTGTTGTGGACGAAATATTTGGTTGCATGAGTGTCTTGTAGTAGTACACACGATGCAAGAATTAGAAATGGGAGGATTAGGCAGAGGTTTCTTTTCATATTTGATGGTTTGTTAGCCTAACTTGTGTGATGAATTTGGGTTTCTTGCAAGGTCTGGATATATAGGCAAAAAGTAAGAGTCGGTGAAATATGGTTGTCAATAAACCTTAATCAGATTTAGTCATTTGTTAATGTGTTTTAGGAATTAGATTTTGATTATATTTACAAAAACATATTCGTATTGTCTGCATATTTTGTGATTTCACAATCCATTGGGATTTGGAAGAATGTGATTGTACAAACTTATTAGAAAATTTGTTAGAATCTCCTTACTCATTGTGTTTTAGAGGATCAAAATTTTGTTCATAATCTAACCAGTTTAGGATTCTCTCTGGATTAGCTTCAGGTTTGCATTGAAATGTAAAATCGTGTAAGGTCTTTATTATATTGAGTCGTAAGCTGAAGTTGATTTAAAGAATCAGTCTGGATGCGCATAGGGGTGTAATCAAATCGAATTGAGTCGAGTAGTATCGTGCTCAAGTTTGATTCGTTTAGTATCGAGTCGAACTTCGAGCTTTTTCATCGAATACTTTGATGTTCACGAATTTTATGAAGCTTTAGTCGAGTCTAGATGAACTTTCTAAATTTAGAATATATTAAGAATATTCATTATTATTTTGAAAGAAAAAATAATTTTTTTCAAAATTAATATCATATTAATGCTCAAATTCTAAATTTTCGAATTACTAGAAAGATTTAACATTATTATTACTCTTAAATCATTAAGATATTATTTTTATAGAAGTAATTATTTTATTTTTCTTACTAATTTTAGCTAACGAGCTTGCTCATAAGCTCACGAGTCGAATACTATGATACTCAAGTCTTGTTCGTTTAATAAACGAGTTTTACTAAATGAGTTCGAACGAACTTTTATCGAGTTGAGATTCGAGTAGCTTATGAATAATTTGGTTCATTTACACCCCTAGATCAGCATGAGACTTATCAGTTTGCAACTAATCAGTGTGGGTCTCATCAGTCTGGGACTGACAGGTTTTTAACCTCATTCACTTGGAACTCACCAGTCTGAAATGACCAGTTTGGAAATCGCTAGTCTCAAACTTACCAGTCTGGGATAAAGGATCAAACTTGTGACGTCAGCCAACAATGGACTTGCTAGCCTGACGACATCAGCATGGAACCTTAGTTTTGATCCCTTCGCAAAAAGACAAGAAGAATTTGTCTAAGGAATAGTACTGACATAGATCAGATTTTAAGGATTGGATATTCCTTAAGTCTGCAAGCCCAAGACTTCAGTCTTCATTCCTCGAACTGCTCAGTCTAGATTCCTTGAACTGACCAAATGTTGTCATTCTGACAAAAGGTGAACAGTCATTGTCGCAGTAAAAAAAGCGGGAAAATGTACAGTTTTTTCAGAAAATGCTACCTCCCCGCGCAAAGTGAAAGAACATTGGATTGGTCGAACATCCAATGTGCCTAACGGCTTCAAAGATTTGAATCTCACTCCTTCACCTATAAATAGTTGAGGACTTCCAGAGATCCAATAGAACCGAACACGCTATTGACGAACAAGCTGAAACTCTGTTGAAATTTCAACTCAAATGTTCGAGGCTTTTCAAAGCTTTCCGTGTGTCACCGCTGTGAACACGAGACTCAGAACATTTTGTTCTTGAGTTATTATTAGTATTCTTTCACTCCAAGAAAGAATACAACAGTCAAGTACGCTCTCCAAGCTGACAGTTTGAGGGTGAACTATAAAGAACCTATTCTGGTGATGAGGAGGCTGCGTGGTATGCCCACACTCCGAGGAGTTGTGAAGTGAAGGAAAAACAAAGGACCTAACAAGTAAGCATGTGGACTGGAGGACGAGACATCCTTCAGCAAGCAATAGATCGTGGGAGCACCTTGTGTAATTCAACACTTATAATTAGTGAATTTTCATACTTGTGAGTGGACATAGGACTTTTTAGTGTCTGAACCACTATAAATCTTTTGTATTTTTATTGTTTTCTGCATTATCAGTTTACATACTTTAAAACTCAACACTCAAGTGGTTAAGTATAAACTGAAACTGACACTAAAGACTTTCCAGACTTAAATCACGAATTGAGTTTAGACGAACCAAACTGAGATTGATACTCAGTTTGAGTAAGTACAAGTTTATAATTAAAATTTCCAATGTGCAACATAATTACTCTGATAAATCATGACCATCAAAATTTATTACACAACCACATGCTAATCTTTAAAATATGTTGAATACAAATCTCAATACAGCAAATTTGCATACTAAATAAGATAGTATAAAAATTCAATTAGAGAGAGAAAAATCTACGAACTCGTTCATGTAGTATAAAATCCATATTCTTATTCTACATTTACTTTTTTATATATATAAATTTATTCCCACATAACAAACAATATTAATTCATTCATGATTCACATGTTTTTTCTTTATTTTTATTATATGAGGAATTATCGAAAAAGACGTCATTTTGTTAAAATTTGAGAAATCAGCACTATTAAAAAAGAATATATAAATGGAGAATCACATGACGTTTGGTAATTTTTCAAATTTTAACAAAATGACATTTTAAAAAAATCACATGAATGAAGAAAAATGTGTGAATCAATAGTAAATTAATGTTGTTTGTTTGTTTGGTGAATGAAATTCATAAACAATAGTAAAATGTAGTATAAAAATAATAAAAGGTAAAAAAAATTGGGATAAAATTACTTAGAATTCAACTTTTTGAAATAAAATAAGTAGCTTTCCTTTTTCAAAATTGTTAATACATTTACCACAAATGCATATTTTCCTTTATGATTAGAGTCTACATATTGAGTTAGAATCCATCAGTACTTCAAACTTTGAAACACATCAAACGATGCTTCTTCTTCAGGCCGGTTTCCATACTTCACTTTATACTCTCTCCACAGCTGATCCACCGGCTTCCCCACCAACTCCACAAAATATGCATCATTATATTTATACCTCATCTTCTTATTCAATTTCGCAGTGAAACTTGGTAATAGTCCATCACAATACTCCAGAAACCTCTCTGTCACGCCATACCCTTCATCCCACCTCTGCCCCGCCCCGGGTTTCGTATACGTGTCCTTATTATAGAACCCTGAATTCACCATCACGTAGTCCGCCGTCCCCTCCGTCAGCCCCCCGGGGGCCGTGAACTCGCCGTGCCACTGGAACACGTGAGTCATTTCATGGTACATTACGGAGGCGAAGTACCACTTCGACTGTGAGCGAGGGTAGTAGAATTTGTCAAGGGCTGAGGCACTTATGTTGATGTTGTCGCCGTTTTTGTATGCATAGCCTTCGAAGTCAGATATGTAGACGTTCAGAACTGGGACGTCCCTCCTCTCGGCGTCGGAGGATTCCTCAAACACTTTGAATATGAATCTTTTGATGACGGGCATGATCGAGAGGGTGAAGTTAGTTCCGATTTCGCGGTCGAACAGCTGCCCTCCCGGGGTGTTTGGGACGGTGTTTGTGACTCTGTACTTGGTTGCAGCACTTTCTTGTAGGAGAGATGATGATAGGAGAAGGAGAGAGAGGAAAATGGTGAGGTTGCTGTGATTCGTGTTCATGGTTGGTGATGATTATGGTTTATGGAGGTTGATTATGTGTTAATTTGATGGTTTGGATATTTATATATATTGGCAAAGACTGTATGAGACAGCCTTAGGCGAAGATGTTTGTTGTTTTTTTAAGGAAGTACGAGGTAAATTATCATTTCCCATAATCCTTGTTTGATACCAACGTTTTTATTTTGGAGGGGAAATGTATTTTGATTATTTCCCCCTCACAAAATAACCAATAGTTGAAGTTAATATAATAGCCTCTCCCGTTAATCATAGAAAAGTAGAAAAATAAATTATTAATTAACTAACCTTCTTTGTATATTCAAATTCTTCACACAAATCAAAATCAAAAATAGGTAGTTAAAAGCTTATAAAAATTAAAAGTTGTAATATTGTGTGGATTTTAAAATATCTTGATTAATTGTTTTCAATTTGTGAAGTATTCGTCTTTAAATACTGTTTAATAACAATTATTTGGTTTACATTGATTTTATTTGAGTTGAAATCATCAATTCGGGCTAAGAATTTGTTATTTAACGATGGGAGATCCATGAATCGTCAAATACTTTGTCGCAATTAAATTTTGTAACATATATTACACAAAATTCACTACAAAAAAATTGCGAATTTGCGACCGATTTGCGACAAAAAAAAAAAGGGTCGCGATTTTGCGACCGACTAACAACGGAATTGCGACTGAATAGAAATTTTAAATTTTACGACAGAATTACGACCGGGTATTCGGTCGCAGATTTTTTGCGACCGATTTGCGACCGAATTTTCTATCTCAAAATTCCTTTTTTTTAAAATATGTATATTTTTTAGTACGTATAAAGAATGAGATTATTGTTTGGTTCAGTGGTAACGCGTGCGGGAGGTGCCGAGTTCGAACCCTCTTGGACGCAAGCCACCAGATTTGATGGTTGGACCGGCCGGTTCAAAACTGGTTCAAAAAAATTAAAAAAAAAAATTTTAAGGAAATTTATTTGCGACGTATTTGCGATCGAAATTTCGGTCGCAAATTTTTTGCGACGGAAATTTCGGTCGCAAATCGGTCGCAAAAATTTGCAACGGATTCAATTTTCGGTTGCAATTTTTTTTGCGACCAAGGTTTTTGCGACGGACGAAATCGGTCGCAAAACAGCAGTTTGCAACCGATTTGCAACCGATTTTTCGGTCGTAAAAATGCGAATTTCTGGTAGTGATTCGTCATCGATCATACAAGAGCCATAGCTATATTGATGCAATTTCAATCACTATTGTTAGTCCCGAGATCAGATTAATTTTGATGCGCAATGAAAATTTTAAGTAAATTAATTTGCACTCGGAAACTGTTGGTTCTTGACCAATTTATGCTTTTGTAAAACCTTTTGTTAGTGAATTTAATTTTTAAATTCAGTTCGAGTATACTTCAATTACACGAGAATGTGTTGCGTTTCAAGATTCTTGCAAGAAAGTAAAAACCAATAGAGAGCAAGGATTTATGGAGGTTCGGACAGAAAGTCCTGTGTTCTGAAGACCAATGTTTGGAAATTCATTAAGCTTGAGTTACAGACTGGTCTCGCAATTTATCGATAGCTGATAGATGTCAATGTCTACCAGTTCACTTGCTCACTCGTCCCGACCTCTGATTCCTCCTGCTTATCAGAACTTGGAGTGTGGACACACAACGCAACTTTCTGTCTAGAACTTGGGAGCTTTATAGTTCTTCCCGAATTCTAGAACATGCGGCTTGACCCGTAATAGTTATAGCTTGGAGAAGGTTGTAACTGTTGTGTGTTCTTTCTTGAAAGGAAAGAACACCAAGATATAACTCAAACTGAAAAGCTAAGAGTCTCGTGCTCAAAAGATGACACACGATTGGCTAAGATTTAGCCTTGGGAATAGAAACACTTTTAGTTTTCACTTGTGCAGAATATCGTTGTTATTTGGAGTTTCTTGCCTTTGTTTCTCTGAGTACTTCGTCTATTTATAGACTTAGTAGGAGTGTATTCAATTTGTAGCCGTTTAGAGACAATCAGAACATGATCAATCTGGTACGTCTTTTTTTTCTAAAGAGAGCAGGGTGTTTTTCTGAAGTTCTGCACCTGCTTAGTAGGAGTGTATTCAATTTGTAGCCGTTTAGAGACAATCAGAACATGATCAATCTGGTACGTCTTTTTTTTCTAAAGAGAGCAGGGTGTTTTTCTGAAGTTCTGCACCTGCTTCGTCCTTTTCTGACAAAGAATGTTGACATGCTGCTTTTGTGTCAAAACAGTTTTCCCAGTCCGAGGAATCTAAACTAATTTTCATAACTTTTTCATTCTTTAAGACTGATTTTTAAGGATTCATCTTACTTATTATCTTTGTCTCTCAATGTAAGTAGAAATTGAGTTTATAAACTGGAGAAAAGCCAAGCTGGTGTCTTCTATCAGCTTCTTTGATTTTATCAGTTCCAAACCAAAAGATAGTTCCTTCTAATCGTCACACGATCCAAACTGGTGGTTTAGATTCCAACCCAATTTGTCTAGATCAGCTTCGTTACAATTCGATAGACATCCTAACAGAATATTACAAATTTGTACGGACTAAGATAATCTAGAAACACACTAAACGAAAGGTTTCTATATATCCTTTTAACACATTAAAACAACAAGTGGGTACGAATACTTCCACAACAACCATATAATTAAAATGATTGTGTATCGAGGTTTTACGTGAATAATGTACTCAACATTACTAATTTATAATATTTTTTATATAAAGAGATAAAAGAAAAAAATATATAGTCTCTGTTAATTAAGTAGAAAAAAATTGAACCTTAGATTAGGGTTGAGTCGGTAAGGTATACCGAAATTTTTTCATCATACCGTATACCTTACCGAAATCTAAGGTATGAAAAAAATGATACCATTACCGTATCAAAATTTTCGATATACCAAGTTTGGTATACCGTTTTTTCGGTATGGCATTAATGGCATACCTTTATCATAACGTTTTTTCGTATTTTCGGTATACCATATCATACCTTACCGTTACATAATTACATTTACTTTATATTTTTGTTTAATGGGTTGAATTAGTATTTTATTTATTATATTTAATTTCTATGGTTTAAGTATTTATTTAATATATTTTATTTTTTAGAAAGAGATTAGATATATTTTAGTCTTATTATTTACAAAGAATGAAATTTTTAATTAGTATATTAACTATTTTATTTTAAAATAAAAATAAAAATGATATTATATTTTCGGTACGGTATATATCGGTATACCGTAAATATTGAGAAATATATACCGTTACCATACCAAAAATTTTCGGTACGGTATCAAAATACGGTATACCGAAAATTCAGTAATTTTGGTATTTTCTCGGTAAGGTATTCACGGTATTTCGACAATTCGGTATTTTTCTCCATCCCTACCTTAGATCAGTCATGCCAATAGTTAAAAAAAAAAAACGAGTTATTAAAAAAATATCTTTTTTTAAGTATAATATATTTTAACATAATATGTATAGCAAAAATATAAAATTACAAACAAATTTGGTAAATTCTCAGATGAGACGGTCTCATCATTTTTGTTGTGAGACGAATTTAATGAAATAATATGTATCTTTATTGCAAATGATGTCTCACTATTTTTATTATGAGATGAATTTAATGAAATAATGTATTTCTTTATTGCAAATGATGTATTTCTTTGTTGCAAATAATGTAATTTTTAAAAATAAAATAATGTATTTAACTTATTGAAATGATGTAATAAGATCTGTCTCACAATAAATAAATGTTGAGGCCGTCTCTTAGGAGACCAACTCAACAAATTTTTATTTAAATGTAGAATAAACAATGTGATTTTATTTTTATTAATAGAAATAAATATATATTTAGGGTAGATTTCCTTATATGTGCATAATGATATTGTGACCTCATTAGGCGGCGTGAATTGGAATTTGGATGTGCATATCACTTGGACTAGATTCCTCCAAAAATGTTGATGGCTTGTGTACAACATATTACAATTTGCTGATGCAGTTCCAGGAAATGTTTGGGTGATTCCAACTATATAATCAATACAATTTTTTTTTCCTAAATAAAAATGCCACTTAATTATCATTTTTAAATAAGTTAATCTCTCAACAAAATATTTATTATCTAGCATAATAAATAAATTATAACATTGTAATTGAGGGTTGATTAAATTAAAAAACTTCTCCCGAGAAAAATAAAAACGTTATTTATTATGTTTACCGCATTGCTTGATTAGCTTCATTACTCGAATATGTTTGCCAGATTGCTTGAATAGCAATGTGATATTTGTTGTTCCCAAAATGATCATGTCCATTTTGGGCCTATTTACATATAAATGAAGTCTAACAACTGACTTAGTGCGGTGGTTGGATCACTCAGCTGGCAGTGCAATCGAACCACGCGGTCAACCGCTAGCTGCTCGAAGAACTCGGCAAGTTGGATGGGTATGGGGAAGATATCCCAAATATTAATTGAACAAGATTTGGCCATATCTGTACTATATTTATATAGAAATAAATCCAGGTAAGGTAGAAAAATATTTGGACATACCTTATTATATCTGAATCTAAATTCCTTGTAAAACTAGGCTTTCTCTCCCTATAAAAATACCCCCATTATTGTTGTAAGTTGTAACAGAGAGAGATTTTTCCGACTTTGCTCTCCTACGTTAATATAATTCTCAGTATTATTTCTTCATCTTTTCAATTCTTCACAAAATTCACCCATCAACAATATTTGTTAATATTCGAGCAACGTGTTAAATATAATCAAACAACATAATAAATATAATTAAACAACTTTCTTATTTTTCAAATATCTTTTCTCGCCAAAACAACCATTTTGAAAAAAGGTCCTAATTCATAGAACGTAAAAATATTTTATTAATGATCCATGAAAAAGATGAAATCCATAAAATTAAATATCACGCCCACATTTTAGGAAATAATTTGAAAAATTAATTTACCCAACAAGATAATTGTATGGATGCAGTTAATCTTTACGGTCACTGTAAAAGTGTTATAAATAATTCAGTTCAACTTGAATTTTTCCTCAACCCATGCAACTAATTATTATCCATTTCCAGAAATAAAGAATTTGACTAGCAGAAGATCTTCAAATAAATCACGACCTTTTCTATTTAAAAAAGGTATTTTCTTTTATATAAAATGTTCTAACATGCATGGGAGCATCTAATTAGAGTAATTAGAGTTTAATTAAGCAAGCGTCATTATAAACGAGGATTAATTAACGAACCAAGTGTTGTCGTCGTGCCAGGCCCACGTGTACAACTTATTTAAATATGTTTTATCCAAGTAATTATTTTAGGTAAAATGGCACTTCCTTTTTTTCCTGTTTGGTTGTATTTTTGTTTCCATTGACTTCGGTTTCGTATCAAATTAGTTCACACTTTTTGCTAAACTTAATTATTTAATGGAGTATTATCAATTCAAGACTTGAAAGCTATTTTAATTATTGATTAGGATCTGATATATGAATTCTCAATTTAGAATTTAAAAAAATACAAAAATTCTCAATTCAATACCTCAAATCAGTTCTTAGAGTGAGAATTCTTTCACTTCCTGGATTGATAATTCATCTTTTAGACCATAAATCGAGAATCAAACAATTCTTTGGGTTCTGAACATTTTATATTTTACGACAAGGATAATCCACAATCATTATTCTGAGTAAATATTGAGTAAAGTTCGCTTAAAATTAGCATATGAATTATGCAAAAAGAAATAATAATAATAATAATAATAATAATAATAATAATAATAAATAATAATACTCCCTCCGTCCCAAGATCACTCGCAACGTTTTCCTTTTTGGTCCGTCCCAGAACAGTTGCAACGTTTCTTTTTTTGGAAAGTTTTTAGTAATTAATTACCTACTAAACCTACTTTACTCATACCCCACTATCTCTCATACCCCACTAATTCTTGTAATCATTTTTTCTTAACCTCCGTGCCCGGTCAAACGTATCAAGAGACTCGGGACGGAGGTAGTACTAAATAAATCGTGTGCTAAAAATATAAGTGCATGCAATTAATAATTCAGAAATGTACACGTGCCCACGATTGATGTGATAAAAAAATTAAAAGTACGGAGAATAATTAAAATTACCCCACCATCAATATTATATTATCATATGCACGAGTACATCAACACATATCCATGTTCAGCATTTGAATATTTATGATTAACAACTAGCATACTTTGTTTGTAATAGTATATGCTATACGAATCTAGGATAGGGATCTACTTAAATGAATTCAATAAAAGTATTGCTGGGTTTAGATTGTGCATCAAAAAAATTATAAATTATTAAGTCTCGATTATGACAAGGTTAATACACACACAACCAGTCAACCATTATATAGTGATTAAATTCTTTTCACATACAATAATCTGCACATTATTAATTACATAAATTAAAATAAATAAATACTATAGTAGGTGAAATATAGTGTGTGAGTGCACGTAATGGAAATCATGATTGCAACGTAAGACTTCATATTATAGGTGGTAATAAAACGTGTTGGTCTGCTGCTTTGAAATTTCCCCTCTCAGCCTCCATCTCCTCCATGCATGCATTTCTTTCTTTTTTTTTTTTTTCTGAAAACGACCTCATCTTTTTTGTAAACTCATCTCTTTTTCCACACTGATGGAGTCATTTTCCAAACCCCAAATCTTTTCCTTAACCACCTGAAAATGCTTTCTGGATTTTGAAATAGACCAAGTCGGATTTAAGGTTTAGATCGATAGTCGTAGGTAAGTTATAGATTGAACAGACATGGGTCTGACCTATTAATCTCTTATGTATACTAGACACTTATAGGCAGTGGCGGATCCAGAAAATTTTCCCGAGGGGGGCTGAATTTTTTTTTTCGCCTTAACCTTAACTTCAATCATTATATATCATTTTTTCCTTATTTTCATCCATTTTTTCTTCTATACGAGGGGGGCTATACCATAAAAAATCGGATCATGATACTACAAAAACGAAAAAAAAATCGGGCTAGGGATCCGCCACTGCTTATAGGGGCTCAAACACGGCCTTTTTAGTGAAATAGGTAGATGATAATTTTTTGTCTATTTAATATTTATAATATATATTTGTATTTTTAAAGTTTAGTATTCCCTCCGTCCTGCTAGAATAGGCCCACTTACCGAATTTGGCGCCCCTATTAAATTGGCCCCTTTCCAAAAATGACAACTTTTTTCACACACAATAATAAAATATTCATTCCACTAACTTATTCTACACTCACAACTCTTAATTTGCGTGCCGAAAAGAAAGGGGCTTATTAAAATGGGACGGAAGGAGTATGTTTAATCATTATATAACATATTATTAATTCAATATATTTTATTCTTAAATTTTATAATATATTTAGATGGGTTGACTTATTAAATAGAAAAGGTTATGTGCTTAACCTTTAAATTAAAAGGCTTAGTTTTGAAATAATCCAAGCTTTTACCTTTTTTTATTAAATTAATTTGGCATAGCCGACTTATGATAGGTCATATATATATATATAAAATCTCTGTTGGATAGCTCGACCTATTCTCATACTTAACTACAACTTATTTTAGATGCCTTCATTCAACAATATAGGTTGCTTCTCAGAACTTGCGCATGAATTTTAATTTGTCAAATATGTTCATGTACTAACTCTTGCAACCTCACTTCAATTTAAGATAGCATACGATGATGTAGATATCTGTCTCCACTCAATTCTTGGGTTAGTATATACTATAATTTATTTCTTTATCTAAAATTAGACTATGTTCGTGCGCGTTTTTATTTTATTCTAATATATCATATTTTTATTTTATCAATACATGTCGATTGTTCAATACGTCATATTATATGTTATCTCTTCTAGCTACTTCTATCACATCTATCTATATAAGGAAGGTCTCAGGTTAGGCACGTCTAAACGGTTTAGGCGGATTTTATTCATTAACCCAAACCAAACCCATATAATATACCCTAATTGGGAATTAATAAACCCTATTTGGGATGGGTGAACCCATTCGGGTAAGATAAAACCCGCCTAACCTAAGTTTTTGTCATCTATATATTAAAACAGAATAATCATAGTTAGGTAACTGTTGCCGCCAAAATCTATTATATTTTTTAATAATTTTTCTTCCAAAAAAAAATTACATCAGTATTAACTTTATTTTTTATTTTTACTTAATATTTTATATTACAACATATTTATGTACAATAAAAAATTCTCAATATAATTATATTTATTACTTTTTCTTTAAAAAGCCATATTTTCACAAATTTACTTTATTTTCTATGATTAAATAATAAGAGAGTAATTTTTTTTCTGAACTAATAAAAATTTAGAAGATTTTACTTAAAAATTTATAATATTCATAATTATATTATAATATATAACATTATTTGTTCAATTCGCACAATGTGATTGGTATTGGAGATCAACATTTTATGTAAGGTATATATATATATGTATATTGCTAACTAAAATAAATGATTTAATTATTTTATTTTATGACAACATGATTGGTCTAATTTAGGTTGACTCGTTAGATAGCCATCGACAACATGCAAATTGCACTACTTTAAATCTACAGTATAGTAACCAAAAAACTAATCGAATAATTATAGTCTAAACCATCACCATCAAAAACACTTTTCCTGATACCTATAAATTCATGCACCAAATAATTTCAATAAACTCAAATTAAACCAATAATTCCTCACTACCCTTTGTGCTTACACAATGGCTAAAATGTTTTCACACTTCTTCATCTTCTTCCTTCTCTTCCTCCCTCTAATACTAGGGCCCGAGATTCATGCAGTTGAAGCCCGACCACTATTGAAGAAATCCACTACAAGACTATCAACAAATGAGGTAGGGCCCGCCCAGTCCGGGCCGAGCCCCGGAGAAGGGCATGACTTTGGTCCAAAACAAGGTGGCAAGAGAGATGTCGGCGTTGATGGACGTTCGGTCCCAAGCCCTGGAGTTGGGCATAGATTTGATCTGAAATATGGTAGCGAGGGAACTGTTATCACGGGTTTGGGTTCGGGCCCAAGCCCGGGAGAAGGTCACAAGCATAATCAGGCACAGTCGCTTGATGAAAATAAGTCGTAAGGATGGGAATAGGCAATATTATTGATGTGTTTATTGTGCAAATTGATTTGATAGGATAATGTCGATCTGCTTATTCAATTGCATGTAATTTTAGATGTGGATTTTGAAGGATATATATATTAATATTGTTGTTATTTTAAACAATTAGTTTCACCATTTTGTTGGAATCATGCATGCAATTAATTGCATTTTAATAATAATAATAATAATAATAATAATAATAATAATATATGCATGCGATCTAATGGTATCATTAAATGCAGTGGCGGATTCAGGGTCCGAGAGTATTGTGGGATTCAACCTCAATTCTGTAGGGTCGAGAACTTGAATTTTTATTTTTTTTTAGTATACACATAAAAAAATTCAACATGCACCGTGAGGCGGCGGACCCCATGGGTCTATTGCTAGTTCTGTCCCTGATTAAATGCAATTATCATTATAATTTGATGGGAATGTTTTGGGTTAGGCAGACCTAAACGATTTAGACGGGTTTTATCCATTAACCCAAGCTCAAACTCATATAATATACCCTAATTGGGATTAATAAATCATATTTGAGATGGATCAACCCATTTGGGTAGGATAAAACCCGCCTAAACCGTTTAAGCCTGCCAAACGCAAGTTTTTGCCTAATTTGATTAGTTCTTATACGATTATACTATATTAAATTGAGTTTTTTCTATAAAACAACTTATAAAAAGAAGAATAATACAATATTATAATGTGTTCCTACCAATTTCATTAACCAATATGGAATACTAACACTCATGCAAACATATTTATATATGTATTTGATGTGGACTTTCAATATTGTTTATTTAAATACTAATTACCTCATAAAAAAAATTCTCGAAATAATAATCTGGGGTTTTTTTATTTTTAGCAGCTTTGTCAATTTCTCTTTCAAGAGTTATATTGTTTTAAATTACTATAGTATACAAATTGTTACCGAATTTTAAGATTTAATATATTTTTCAAATACATAAATTTTTTACGTTTTTAATATGAGTATAATTTGGCAAAATTAAAAATTGATACATCGATAAATATATCGTCATTCTACGTCAGTGAAATATAATGTCATTTTCAGTATAGTTTTTTGTATGAGATTTATGTCTTTAAATAAAATTTAAAATATTTTGAATTTCGAAATCTGGTGGAAGTTTATTAATTTATTTTTTCAAAAATAATGCTAAAAATTTCTTAAAATTAGGGACATTAAAATTGCTAAAAATTGTCAAAAGCCCTAAATCATGGCAGAACGGCTTATGCTCCGTCGGTGGCAGCACAACGCCACCGCGCCGAGTTGCACAGCCATTTTAGCCAAGGCGGCTCACGAGCTGCACTGTCGCTACACCACTGCTGCGGCCGCCGTCGGCGGTGAGAATTACGAAAAGGAAAAGAAAGATCAGTGGCTGATATTGCCTCCATTCACCCCCGCAGCGGATGGTTGTTCGATTGGAAAAAAGCTGTACGGGAGGCCGGACGAAACGAATACGACGGCGCTTAATTGGATTATTAAGTGCTGCCCTCATCTGCCGAGGTCTCTTGTTCAGAAACTTTTTCGTTTGAGACAGGTCCCATTTTCTTTTCTGTTGCTGAAATGAGAACTCTTGAGCAACTTTCAAACAAAGTCGGGGCTAATGAATCCTAGTCTTTCACATTTTGCTCGCATTGAAATACACGCGGACAGAAAAAGCATAAAACCAATACAATTTTGCACAATTATCATCGTCGTGAAAACAAACTAGTATCACTTGAGCTCACATCTTTAGTCTAGCAAATCACTGAATCTATTAGGCTTTCATAAGATTGTGATTATGTGTGCGCGTTGAACTAAAGTGATTTTTTTTTTTTTTTTTTTGGGTTTTGCTGTTGTGATTGATTTAGGTAAGAAAGGAGTGCTCCGGTGATGAAAATAAAGAACAGCGGCCAAGGAGGGTAAAACAGTTTCATGTTCTTGTTATTGTTTTTCTGGTTATCCAGTTATACGTATATTCTTATTCCTTTTTTATCCATAGGTAGGAGCTAAATATTTTATGGACATTGGTGATAGAATATGCCTTCCCAAATCGGTTGATGGAAAGTCTCAACCAACTGTATCAGATCAGAGTTTTTCTGATGAAAAAGAACAGATGTTTGTTCAAAGCCTCGAGGTGTATAAGGTATAAAGGTCTAGAATCTGTGGTTGATATAACTAGCCTTTACGTTTTTGCTGTGATTGTAGACAAAGGGTTTTTTATTTCCAGTTGTATAATTGTAGGACTCTGCTATAATTGCCATCAATAAACCTCCCGGAATGCCTGTTCAGGTAGATAGTACTCAATAATTATTCTCTGCCTCATCAGATATTGCAGAAAATACATTCTATCCCACATTACAAGTGTTTCTTTTCAGGGTGGTGTTGGGATAAAGAGAAGTATAGATGAGTTGGCTGCCAAGTATTTGCGTTATGACTACATGGAGCCTCCTCGTCTGGTGAGTTTAAAGAGTTATGAGGCTGTCCATTCGTACACTGAGCCTTTGTTTGCTACCCAAGTCATCTGAGCTGATGGAAACCTAAAGTTATTGCATAAGTTGTGCCTTCGAGATAATGTGCTCTATATGAATGCTAATACTAGAATTTTAGACCATATAATGACACTAGTTGGTATCTCACTGACATCATATTAGAGACATCTACTTAATATATCGGCCATAAAATTAACAATGTGGTTTAGAACAAGGATTTCCATTGGGTTTTCCTTTCACGGGTTTGTTGAGAGGTTTGAACTTAGCTTGTTGCTACCTGTATTTCTGCCTACATTGTTGTTTATGTGCTTGTTGATAGGTGCACAGGCTTGATAGAGACAGCAGTGGCATATTAGTGATGGGAAGGACACAGTTGAGCACTACTGTCCTGCACTCCATTTTTCGTGAGAAAACCATTGGAGTTTCAAATGATGTAACTTTTCTGTCTCATTTGAATCGTGCAATCCATTATTGATAACTAGTATGCTTGATTTCTTTCTGTAGGCTTCTAAAAAAAAATTAATATTGCTACTCTACTTCCATTATCTTTTGCAAGATCATCCGGGTCATTGTTTCCTGCTTGCAGATTCTCGGCAGTAAGAAAATCCTTCAGAAGAGGTATTTGGCTCTAGTTATTGGATGTCCAAGACGTCGACGGGGATTAATTTCTGTTCCTTTGGTAAAGGTGTGTCGCGTATCTCTCCAATTTAGGAGTTATATTTAGTAATCTCAATATCCTTTATTATGAAGCCGGTTTATGTGCAATTCACTCTTCATCCTCTTCCCCACATATATAATGAAGTAGAGAAAAAAATTGTATTGTCTGAGGTTTGTTACTTCTGTTGAAATTTGATGGCTATTAAATTTAATTTCTGGATTCAGCTAGTTTTTTTTCCTTCTCAATACAATTAATATCCTTGATCGTTGTCTCCTGTTCACCTATTATTCAGGTGGTGATTGACAACAGAAAATCTGAGAGAATAACAGTGGCTGATAATAGCCACACATTGTCGGGGCAGCATGCTGTAACAGAATATCGGGTGATAGCATCTTCACCAAGCGGTTTGTCCCTATTGCACTCTCCAAAAGTTTCACTGTGTTTAATTCCAATCTTTCTTCTCCTGTGCACATATCATGTATAAAGGACCCAAGTGTCAATTGAAGGGATGTTTCATTCACATCTTCACTGTGCTAAATTAGTATCCTGGTATACAAAATGAACAGGTCGCAAAATTATTAATTAGTCCATTTGCAGCATATATGTTATTTAGATGAGAGGATTCGTGTAGCATCTACTAGAATGGAAGGTTTTTGTATCATGAAAGTTGATTAATTCCTGTATGGTCTGCAATCCTCCTCATCCTATATTGCTAGGTTCTGGGAAAAACAAAGTGATTTAGGGTTTAGGGTTTTTTTCTTTTTATTTTTATTTTTATCAAAAGCAATGTTATTTTTGTTTACTGGTTTCTGATATGCTGCAAGTGAACTTGAAAATGTTCCAGTGATCATTTTGCAGTGATGTTACATTGATTAGTTACTTCCATTTTAGCTACATTGATTAACGTATTCAATCACAACGTATTCATGAAGTGGTAAATTGCAGGTTATACATGGTTAGAGTTGTTGCCACTTACTGGAAGAAAGCACCAGGTTTGGATAACACTAGTGATTTTTGCAAAGATAATGCAAGACTAAGGATGATCAAACTTTCCCTTTGCCTTGACACTGTCATTATTGAACAGCTTCGTGTCCACTGCGCGGAAGTATTGGGAACACCGATAGTTGGAGACTACAAGTATGGTCGGCAAGCACACAAGAAACTCGGACACTGTCTCGACTCCATGGATCTTAAACAGGGTGATGCAGTGTCCGAAGGAAATATATCAGACAAGCATTTTTGTCTGCATCTTCACTGCAAGGAGATGATCTTGCCCGATATTTCAGTGGTCTTGCAACATGGCAACATAACTGACCTGGATTCCACACGAATTGGCAGTGTTATGTTGAATGCTCATATGCCTGCTCACATGCAAAGAAGCTGGGACTTGCTGCATCAAAAGCATTAGTTCCCGATAGAATGGAATATATTAAAGCTTCCAATGCTAATCCCTACGTTCAAGGTAAGATAATATTCAATGATATTCCCTCTTGAACTCATTATGCAAACCTATTGAAGTGAGTGGGGGTGTTAGATATCATATCCATTACAAGGTAGACCATAGTGTAATAGCTCCAGTTGTAAACGATTATAGGTAATTTTTTATTTTTTATTACCAATTTTTGGTGTGACTTTCTGTATGATGGGTGTGTACTTGATTTGTTGACACTGCATAGCTTGTTTGCACCATAATTATATTTTGCTTTTTAACTAGCTTTAGACAAGAAAGCACATAAACTTATTTGGTGTGGAACTGTCGATTCAAGAATTGAATGGAATACGCATTTTACAGATACATAGCCATAACTAAGTCAGCACAAAGAGAAATGACACAAGTCTGAGATGTTACCCTCAGAGGCGATCCTCTAATACTAACATTCACTATTGTGAGCAACTGAAGGTGAGTCCAGGGTGTAACAGAATAATCATGAAGCAAGAAAAAGGGTTACAAGAATGCTACACTAATAATTTTGTATCTCGTTTACCAGTCGAGGCGCCCCTGCTCGATTATGATTTCACTCACGGCAGAAAAACGCCAGAATACAAGTTGAAGCTTCCCCAAGATAATCCTCTCCACTGATATCATCATATCGACAGTTGTGTTCAGATGGGTAGAGACTTGCTGACTGGATTTGTTAGCTGCTGTATTGCCTTTGACTAAAGTAAATATTCATGAAATATCTCGATGGATTGAAGCCACATAGAATTACTGCAAAGACAAGCAGCAAATCACTCACCACTCACCCCTCTAGAAAACAATGGCAAGCTGGTATCATTCCAAAATACTTACATATTGGGGAAAGAACTAGGACAATACCGATTGGATACAGGAAAAAAGTGGTCCTTTCCAAGAAGGGTAATACTGCACCAAAGAAGCAATATCAGAAAAATGTAGTATAGAACTCGGAGAAGTATTTTAATAAGCTCCACCAACTATACAACCAAAGGACTTATACCATTTTTTTCATGCAAAGCCACAATTAAGATCTCAAATTAGTGGCTACTATCCAGAAATTTAGATTACATGTTTTTGAAAGTAAAAGGTATTAGTATAGATCAACCCAAGGATTTATGACAGACTATGCATTTTCCAGCAGATAGAATTAGAATACATGTTTTTGTCGAACTGTAAATGGATAATGAAACAAGTCACCGCTGAAAAGCTATCTTGTAGTCAATCCCCCATCAAAGGTTAACAATGTATGGAACTTAAGGAAGCTGGCAACTTATACCCAGTAAGATAGTTCTGGACTAGTGCTCATGAAAGGGTCTGGTCTGAACTGTTTTTGTTGCCTATTGCTTGAAATGGCATGTAATAGATAAGTGCAGCAGAACACAGGAGAAAAGTTAATGCGTAAAGACTTAACTCACCGTCATAACCTAAGTAATTTAGGTAATGATAGTAGGATACAGCTACCATGAAGAGTACATTTGATAGTAGTAAAGGAACAAAACCATGAGCCACCAGCAGAGGTGATACAAAAAAATGAAGAACTGCAAAGAGAAAAGAAATAAATAGTTAGCTATCTAGAATTTCACTGGAAAGAATAATTGACACACATTTTAAATTCACACTTACCATAAAGCAACACAAACATAGGGAAGAAAGAGTTGCAGTGTACATCAAAGGCGTACAACCTTCAGAAGAGTTACAGAAAGTTAGAGCTTAACCTAAACACAGAGACAACAGACAAATACATATGAAAGCCAAAGAACATCAACTCTTTAACACATTGCACCAACAGATACAGTGTTACCCAATAGAGAAAGTAAAGAGATTATCAAACAAACAAGCTCTAATAGAAAGCTCAAAAACTTGCCATTCAACCCGTTGCTCCACCACGTAGCTGTTTGGAGCTTCTTCTCGAAGATAATTGTTAGTGAAAAACCTGGGGAAAAATGGCCAGACAATATTCAGTTCACGATTAAATAATGAATGAAAAATTAAATGAAGTGAATACTTTAAAGATATTGAAGTTTAACGATTGAAAATGCTAAAAATTGAGAAATGTATTCTGTACTGATGTAATCATATCCTTACCAACAGAAAGTAGCCAAGATTGCACCAATAACAAAGAAATGGAGTAACAGAGCTGAAATAACTACAAACACAGCATGTCCTGCACTATGATCATACCTATTACACATGGAAAACAAAAATGGTGAACAGGAGATCAGCAATTAAGATAAAAAGTATTGTAAAATAATAAAAAGAGAAAAGAGAATACAAGTAATCACTCATAAATTTTATCAGTCAAGGAGTCTGTTACAACGTGAATTGAATTGAAGCAAATGCAATAAAGAATTGTAGGGGTACCACTCTGATCAATAAATATGAAAGCAACTATGATAGAAGAAGTGCAGAAGATACTTACGCCGCACAATATGCAATCATAGAAACCATCAAAAGAAGACTGCATATGACAACAAATGCAGGATCATCACGTGCCCATTGGTTCTTTGTTTCTGAAAAAGAAAAGAGCTTATTGTGGGGATAGGTACGTTAGTAATTAGCAATAAGTTCTTTAAAACCAATCTGATCTAGAAATTCTAAACTTATGGTAAAAGACTCGGAAGAAATACATCAAGAACAACTGGCTTGTAGGCCTTCAGAGAAATGGATTAGTATTCCACATAGCAAAAACATTAAAGTTGATACTAGTCTTCCAGAACAGAGAAGTTTAGAGACCCCTACTTTTATAGAGCTAGCGCTTTGAGAAAGCAACCTCTAGTTCATGTGCAGGTGAAGGGCATGAGTAAATAATGTTTGCCCAGGGCGGCCGAAGAACAGCTAATTCTTAATTGAAGTTTGAATTGAACGCATGAGATATATAATGTTTGGCAAGAATAATAGGATTTTTTATTTTTATTTTTTATGAGAACTATATTTCACAAACTGAATGGCATTTCAATCTGCGCAATTTAATAGCAATGGGGATTAACTGCAAATAATATAGATTAGTTAAATACATGGTCCAAGTAAATAATATTTGGTGTGCTTATCATTTAAAATGGTTTTCATTTGCACATTGGTGATGTAAAAATAACAATCCACAGAAGAATTATAAGAATTGTGAAGATTTATTGAAGCACTGGCAGTTAGAAACTAGAAGATGCCTATTACATCCTAGTCAATTATCCCGTTTGGTTGAGATGGAGAGTTTAGGGATCTCAGTAAATAGCAGTTCAGAAGTAATGGCATCACATTATGGTTAATGGTTTAAATGAAAGTGAGCCGATGCCAAGGGATGGAATCCTAAATCGTAAACTCAATGTAGAAGGGTTACTAAAAATATGCGCAGAAAATTAAGCACAACGAACAGAAAAATGGCATGGAAATCGAGTTCCATAATCAGGAGAACATGCATTCCATAACAAGTGCCGCAAGAGATCAAAGAGAGGAGACTCACGCTTATGATACTTGGTGTGTTGATATCTGGTCCCATTGTACAATTTCACATGTAAATATAGAAGAAATGCTATCAGATAAAAATAGACAGAAAATTATTTCATCAAGGTATCATTCCACCTGATTTTTTACAAAAAAAATATATATATTTGAAGAGTAATATTGCCAGCATTATAACATGTTATTTAGTTCATGAAGAAGACTGTATTTGCCAAGAAAACAAGAAATATATATCTCTCTCTCAGCAAAATACACAACCTAATAGGTAAGTTGATATGTATGATCCACACGTAGAAGAATAACCTCAAGTAACTTACTTGACCCCTGTGATTTACTATTATTTTACAAGTAGACAAAAATTAACAACTTCATATGTTGCTCACAAATTATAATTGTAGAAATCAAAGTCATACAAATGACATGGTCCAAAAACTCATCAATAAGCAGGAATAAATGCAAATATCTGTCTTAAGTGCTGTTTCAGCAAGGTGGAGTATAAATATGATGAGAACATTGCAATGGCTACAGAATACAAGCAGACATGCAAAACAACAAGATTAATTGGCAGAGTGTTGGATACCCACACGACTTTTGGCGACTTGCATAGATTAAGCATTTGCCAAAAAGTATATTCGATGTCCATCTGTTGCCACTGCATTTGAACACCCAAAATAATTGGTGTTACTGAGAGAGAACATACTGAATCCAAAAGCATGTCCACAAATGAATAAGTAATCACAAGCAAAGAGGCCCTGGAGGCTGGAGCCAGGAGCATGGCCATGACAAAGGTGGATAAAGAAAAAGAGAACAGTAAAAGAAGAAATTTAGCAACGGTTTTATATTATTATTGGTTAATTCAACAATGTAACTGAAATTCAAAAGATTAAGATAAAGTAGATTCAACATGAAGCAAATGCATCATGCATTTTGAAATAACAAACGAAATTCAACAATCATTTAAGAAACTTTTTCGGTATGATTTGTAAGCAAATTCAACAATATCATTACATATTTCAGCAATAACATTAATAAGTTAACTGTAATATTTCCACCTAACCAAATTGCCTCCTTTCATTCATAAACTTTCATCACCGTTTAAGTTCAAAAACCCGAAATTAGATCAAAGTAGACCTCTAACTACAAACTAGAATTCGTTAACTCGAAGCACCAGCTGCCGCGGGCTCTAGTCCAGAAAACACTCTACTCCAAGTCTCCAACAATAACTCGCATCCCCCAACATAGAACAGCAAACAGAATGAGAAATGCCACAAACAACACTCAACACTGATATTCCTATTTTCATTCGATTAAGTACTCGTATTTATTCAGAAACCAAAACCAAATAAATGCTGGTAGATCACTCATCGAAACGTTATACGACCTCAATTAAGAATCCATTCACCAAAATTCACGAAGAAGAGCCGCGATCAGATCTGAATTGTCAGCAACAATTCCAAACAAAAATCCGTAAGCTTCATAAATTGGGAGAAAAGAGTTAAAACCTTGACTATTCTGCGGAGGTAATGCGGGAAGAGCGACCTGGGCCGGGCTTGCGGGCCCGATCGGCCCTTTGTTGTTGAAGCAGTCGGCAGCATCTTCTCCTTCACTGATATTCTGCGATTAATTGTGATTACTCCAGTGTGTTGCTTTCTGATCTACACATTGGATTTGAAGATCTCTTAAATATCAATTTAGATTAACTGATGAATTAAATCGTTATTTCTCTACCATAATAAATTTGAAGCAAAGTAATTTAAAAATCACATTAACTTATAATATATTTGCAATTTTATCTAATATTTTATCAATTATTCCTCTTAAAAAATAAAAATAATAAAGCGGATAAAAGTTAGGTACCTACCCCAATTTAAAGTGTTGAGTAATTTGGAGGCTAAATGAAATGAAAAAAGGAATTTAAAAATAAAATAAAATAACCGCATCTGGTTTGAACTGCACAGTAAATTTGGGAATCCGGCAGTCTTCCCCTCTTCAAATTCTCCCTCCCTCGATTCTCTGAATCTCCCCAACTTCTTATCTCAATCATCAAAACCCCTAATTATCTATGGAAGAATCTCGTCCACTTTCCGTTCATCATGCCTTAGGGGGTCGTGCAGGTACCATCACAATCGCCTCTGATTCAGATTGTAATCGGACATGCAAAAATTTGATGTAATATGTCGTCGTATATCACTGTACTTATTCCGATATTTCGTGGACTGTTTTTGGGAGTCTATGCTGATTTGTATCTACTTGCTCTTTTGGAATTTGTTTTCTTATTTTTGTGATGCAGTTGCTGATCTGATACTGTGGAGAAAATGGTCGCGAAGCGCCGCTTTTCTCGCCGGTTCAACTGCGCTTTGGTTCCTATTCGAGAGGGCTGGTTATAATATACTGTCGTTCATATCGAACGTTTTATTGTTGCTCATCGTGATTCTGTTCCTTTGGGCTAAATCTGCATCGATTCTTAATCGGTAGATTTATCTTGATTTATGTGCTTATTAATAGTATATGATTCTATTTGTGGTAGATACGTAGTTGTATTTATGGGTATGTTTTGTGTTCATTTTGGAAAGTGGAAACGATATCAACTGCTTTAAATTGTAGATGATCTGTTAGTGTTATTGTTTCTGCATTAATCACTTTGGAGATAGCCATTTTCGTGTCTTGTTTTAGGGGTATTGATTTAATGGTGAGCATTTTTGGTTTGGTGTTACTCAATTTTAACAAAAGGTTTTATTTTATATGGAAAAAAATAGAACATTTGATTGATGAATTTTGGAAATTGATGAATGAGATCTTGTCTATTATTTTAGGCCACTGCCGCCTCTCCCTAATCTTGAAATTTCGGAAGAGACTGCTGTTAAGGCTGCTGATGAGATGCGAGCCTGTGTAAACTATGCATTGTCAATTGCACACGACATTGCCATTGGTGGAAACTGGAAACTTTTTTTTGAGGTGTTTAACTTTACTTTCTCCTGATTGATGCTTTGTTTATCACTCTCCAATTACTGATTTTGGAGACTCTATGCCTTAGGTTGCTACAGTATTGTGGCTAATTTCGTATATTGGCAGTTTTTTCAACTTCCTTACGCTGATTTACATTGGTAAGTATAAACTCTGCTGTATGTTGTATTTGCATATCCTACTCTGCCAATGGTAATCTTTTTTCTTCTTGGCATTGAATTGCAACAGGTGTTGTTCTTAGCTTTTCACTGCCTGTTTTGTATGACAAGTACCAAAAGCCAATTGATGATAAGCTGGGTGTTGCATATGATATTGCGCGGATACAGTATGAGAAGATTGATTCCATGATTCTTCAGAAGATTCCCTTACCTTCAAGCAAGGAGAAGAAGAGCCAGTAGACTGACTCACTGTAATTTCTTATCTCCCTCTTATGTCTGGCCAGCTGTATCTGTATGTTTCATGTAGACAATGTTATATGATTATTGTATGTGCCTTTGTTCAAATATGTTGTGAGCAAATTCATTTACTGTTTTCATATTCTCATGTGAGCAGCTTTGCCTTTGCCCTTTGCTGCCTGTGAGATGTTAAAAAGTTTTCATTTTTATAAGTTGCATTTGGTTATGAAAGATATGCTTGATTATCTTGGTGATTCTGTTAGAATAGACAAGTAAATGGCAAGTAGACCTAACCTTTTGTTCATCATTAGTCATTTCATCTATGGTTGTAAAAATCGTTAGGTGCTAGTCAGGAGCTCGAGTGAAACCTAACACCTAAGCGTTTTCTAGGTGGTAATTTATTGGATCGCCACTTATATAATTTGTTTAGTCGGCCACCTAAATGGTGCTATCGCCTAAATGGGTTTTTACAATAATGGTTTCACCACTATGGTTATGAATTAGTGCGGGGTTAAAACAAAAAGATCGACGTTACGATTTGGTGGGAGGTTTAAATAGTGTTGTTAATTCAACAGCAAACTTTATTAAAGCAT
This sequence comes from Plectranthus barbatus, assembly GCA_026898455.1. Classification (NCBI taxonomy): domain Eukaryota; kingdom Viridiplantae; phylum Streptophyta; class Magnoliopsida; order Lamiales; family Lamiaceae; genus Plectranthus; species Plectranthus barbatus. The sequence goes on along the minus strand of JAPKLW010000130.1, from coordinate 415,077 downwards.
TCTTCTCCCACCACACTCGCGTGCACAATAGCAATTCACACAGGCATTCCACCTACTCAACTGCTCTTCCGAAAAAATGGAGATTGCCGTATCTACCAACGCCGATGAACCACAGCGCCCCAAACAGATCTTCATCTTATCGGGCCAGAGCAACATGGCGGGCCGCGGCGGCGTCAAGAACAAAGTCTGGGACGGCGTCGTCCCACTGGGGTGCTCCTCCGACGGCCAAAAAATCTTCCGGCTGGACGCTCACCTCCGATGGGAGGTGGCGCGTGAGCCTCTCCACTACGACATCGACACGAAGAAGACTTGCGGCGTGGGGCCGGGGATGTCGTTCGCCAACGCGGTGAAGGGGCGCGTGGGGACGACGATCGGGCTGGTGCCATGCGCCGTCGGCGGGACGGCGATCAAGGAGTGGGCGCGCGGGGAGCAGCTGTACGAGAATATGGTGAAGCGCGCGAAAGCCGCGGTGGACAGCAGCGACGGAGGCGAGATCAAGGCGCTGCTGTGGTACCAGGGGGAGAGCGACACGTCGTCGCAGCACGATGTGGATGTGTACAAGCAGAATATGGAGACATTCATCCAAAATGTGCGTTCAGATCTGAATTTGCCTAATCTTCCCATTCTTCAGGTTTGAACTCGATCTGATCTGAGTTACTCTACTATCATAATTTAGAGATGTACAACAAATGCAACAAAAATCACAGTTGTGATATCTTGAGTGAGGATCTTATGACTAGAATTGGTTTTTATTTTTTGGGGGTGGGCAGGTAGCACTTGCATCTGGAGTTAAAGAAGAACTGGTGGAAAAGATAAGGGAAATACAACTGGGAATGGATGTGGCAAACGTTGTATGCGTGGATGCAAAAGGTTTAGAGCTGAAGGAAGATAATTTGCATCTCACTACTGATGCCCAGCTTCGTTTAGGCCATATCTTGGCTCAATCATTTCTCACCAAATTTACCACCTAGACATTCTATTTTCTTGTCTTGTGTTGTATTGTACCACTCTCTCCCCTTCAATTTATAATCAATAAGACTGTATTTCCACAGTCGATTGCATTTTTACAATGCGACAGAGTTGGAAAATTGAAATGGAGATGGAGATGGAACATGTATTTTTCCATTATCAAAGAAATAAAATGAGTTTTATATATTATATATTGGCGCAAAACTTGTGGATATGCCACGTGCCAATTTGCATTTCTTTCCCACCTCTCAAATTTATCCTCGCATTTGGGAAAGGTGTACGGTGGCGACAATGGCGGCCGCCGGGCTGGTTTATTCTTCTTCTTCTCTCTGCTGCTTCGCCTCCATTCGCGGTACCATTCCTTTTTCCTTCTCAAATGCGCGTCAAGTACACCATGATTCTAGCTCTTACTTTTGTATATCGTCGTTGTTCAGATATTAGCATACCTCATCCAGGCTCTGCTTCTCGCAAATTCGGAACCACTTTTGCCGCTGGTTATCCTCTCTGTAAGAAACCCTTCTTTTGCAATTTATGCTGAATTTGTACATGAGTGAGTGTGTTTGAGCGTATTGGAAAGTGCTGCAACTCACAAATATTATATGGCAATTTCGGCTGGCTTAAATTCTTGGTTTCCCTTGTATTCGAAGTGGCTCGGACTCCGATCTACCGGAGAAGGAGTGGTCACAGTTCAACCTCACTGCGTGTACGATGTGAGCAGAGTAGGAAGGAAGACAGTGGTTTAGATGTATGGCTGGGACGACTCGCTATGGTTGGTTTTGCTGCTGCTATTAGCGTTGAAATTGCCACTGGCAAAGGCCTCCTTGAGGTATGCCATGCCCGCCGATGGTTTTCTTCCAAATTTAATGCTTTCATCAGATTTAGAAAACCCTTACAGAGCCTTGCTTTGCAAATTCTGTTGCAGAGTTTTGGACTCACATCACCCCTGCCAACGGTGGCATTAGCGGTTACTGCATCGGTGGGAGTTCTTACGGCTGTCTTCATCTTCCAGTCTGCATCCAAGACCTGACCGTTTGCCTCCGTACATCTCCTTTGCTTTTCTTGACCATTTTGATTTCCGTGTAAAGATATAGTTCAGTTTTTTCTGATGATTCGTGGACAGGGGAACTGAATTTTCATTTTCTTTTTCTTTTTTTTTTCCCATCACGATAAACAGTTCATATTTTCAAAATTATAAATGCATGAATGGATGATTAGGTTTTGGAGCGCGAGGGAGACGGGTAGAGAGAGCCAAAGGTTAAATGCTTTAAGATTGAAATGAAATGCTATTGTCGCGACTGCGAGGGAAACGGCCTGTGCGAGTACTACTCAGTGGAGTTCCATTTACGCGCCAAATGCGTTAACGGGCAGACGCTTGATGTCACCTCATAGGATCTCTACAGCTCGGACCACACAGTTATTCCGGTCGATTCCTCGTCTGGATTCGACCACCCGGACTCGGTAATCATGCTTTTGGTGACGATGTTTTTTTCGTTCTTGCTTTTTACTTTTATTTTGTGTTATTGGGAAGTTGGAACCCGTAATGCTTAGTTGAACAGAGGATCTCAACTGCAGAGATCTCAATCCCTGGTTTTGGGGGTCTCATCTTGGGTAAGAAAGGGAACTTAATTAAGCTTGGAAGATAAGGGGGAGAAAGGGTCTCGGGGGAAAGTGAAAACTTAAAGAAATCCACATATCAAATTATAAATGTTACTGCACCCATATTTTAATACTGTCGAAGTTCATTTCTCGTGCACTAAGATTGCTTGAAGCCTCAAATTATAAATGGTTACTGCTGTTTTTTTGGTGCAATGTGATCCACAAGACATTGTGACATATGAGTGACGACTTCAAGTTTTTCATGATGTAGGGGAATCATCATTGTGAAAGCTCCGTTGAGGTCAGGAGCTTATCCTGAGAGCCATAGACCAAAGGGGATTGGCAAAGATCATGCTAAATGATCACTCTACATGGACGAAGAGATGATGGAAGCCAGTCCCACAAAAGTATTTGGCATTGGCAATGATCCCAATACTGGACAGGTAGATCATTCACCTGCTCTGGATTTGGAATTATGTTGTATTTAGGTATCCTTCTGCAGGTTACTTACTACCTTTTCTTCTCTATTTGAGCTCTTTGAGATTGAGAGTAGTCGTACGAGGCTTGGTCTAATTAAGAGCTTCATAAACAAAATATTTTTCTTGTTGCATTTGAGTGGTTGCTTTATCCCCTAGTCATAACATTCCTTCAGATAGCATTCATGCCTTGTGACTCAACATCAGCGAAGTACCTCCTAAGCCCTGGCTATTTGCGGAATTCTGATTATCCTTCTTGCTAAGCATTACATTACATTTACATCCATGATTTAGTGGTTGTTTTGCCCCTTCTCCAGGTTTATGTTGATGATGCCGAAGCTTCTACATGTGATTAAGAAAGCCGATGCAGTGTGGAGATTCCTTTCATATTTCACAGTAGAGACAACTCACTAACTGGAGCCACAAAAGCTTCTCTCAATGCCATGGTTATGCTGAAGCAGAAGCAGGATGCTGTTCCCTTGATGAGTGGGGGAAACTGATTTCACTCTCTCATCCCTTCCCTTGATTTAATTAAACTCAGGTGTATGAAATCTAATCCTAATCACCTCAAATTTGATAGATGATGGATTGGTGGGTTGGTTTTATATTTTCAAAGGTGGTGATGATTTAATGAGTGACCATGTGAAATATGCAATAGCTAAGCTACCAAAATCTTTGTTTGAGATTCTGCTTCGGAAATAGCTGTCAAATTCACACTTGTCTCCCGACATGGCTTCCCAAAAACAGATATTGCATTCATTCACACATCCATCTTCTCTTTTTTTATTTATACACACATTTATTTTATAAGGATTAAATTGAAATACTTTTTTTTAATATTTTATTCACTTATTTAAGAATTTCTTATAATTATAATTTTATTTTATTAATAATATCAATAATTATATATTTATTACTTTAATTTCAATTAAAAAAAAGGCATTTTTTAATTAAAGATAAATTATAAATAATATATATTTTTTCATAAAAAACATCATTTTCAATAATTATAGATTTATTAACTCAATTTTTTTTCTATTATATTTGTGGTGCACTATAAATGTAAAATACATGATTTAGAGAGATCAAATAATTATCTATTTAATGAACTAATAGTTTAATTAACATTGAATAAATGTATTCTTCAAAAAGAAAAACACTATAACTTTCCAAATATAGTCTCTATTATTTTACTCCTCCGTTTCAATTATTTGGTTCGGTTATTATTTTAGAGTGTTTTAATTATATGGTCCAATTTTTATATTTAGTATTTGTTTTTTCTGGTTATTTACAATCACAAACCTTAATAACTTTGAAAAATAAACATATTAAATGTAATATTTTATGAAAATAAAAGTTTAATTAATATTTTATAAGGGTAATGTTGGAAGTTTATTTAAACTGGACGGGAGGGAGCAATATATATAGATATCCAAATTCCAATAGTGTATTCTCTCTTTTATTGTAACATCATCATTGCCTACATCTATACTCAATTAATTCTCCAAATTATATTTTATATATAGTGAGATTTGGGAGTACTTGCCGGAGCGAAGGCAGCCTTGGGCTGGGGGCTGCCGACCAGGGATGTCAATTTAGCCCAAAATTCGCAGGTTGGCCCGATTAACCCGAGCTAAAATGCGGGTTAGGGTCGAAATATTTTAGCCCGAAAAAAATTTAGCCCGAATAGCCCGAGACCGAATAACCCGAGGCCCAATAGGGTTGAGCCCGAAATTCGACGGGTTGGCCCGATTAACCCGATTATTTTTTTATTAATATATTTATTATAATTATAGTACTAAAATCTACTTATAATATTGAAGATCATATTTATTAATTAAGTTTTAAGTTATATAATTATATTTAGTTCAAATAATATTTAATACATAGTTAAGTTTATTTATTTTTAAATTTAAAAATATTTCTAAAATAAAAAATAATGAGTTTTTAATAGTTTAGTTTATCATTATCTAAGAATTTGTATGTGTTATGCATTTTTTATAAGAGAGAAGTATTAATTTGTTTATTTTTTATTATTTAAAATATTAAAAGAGTGAAAAGATATTAAAAATAAAAAATAATTAATAAATTCATTGACCCGACGGGCTAGCCCGAAAATCGATGGGTTAAGGTTAGGGTCAAGATTTTTTAGCCCGAAAAAATTCCAGCCCGATTCAACCCGGATCGATTAACCCGCAACCCGATAGGGCTGGCCCGAAACCCGACGGATTAGCCCGATTGACATCCATACTGCCGACCCCGCGGCTGGAATTTTTAATTTTTTTTTAGTTGTATTTCAAAAAAATTATAAGACTCAATCTAATCGTGATATGGTCGATCTCCCGAAACATGATCGGATCCCCTCGGAACATGGTCGAGCACCCTCGGAACTTGAAGTTTGCCTCTGCCCCTGAGAAAAGTAATTGTATAAAAGTGAGAAGAGAAAGAGAAGTAGAAGTGGACCATATGAAGCTGAAGATGATAAGAGTAGACTGAGCCTCAGTCTCATCACTTGGCATTCAATGCCTGCTGTTCAGTGTATTCCATATGCAGCTTCATTTCCCTCCCTTTCTCATTTTCCACCTCTATAAATATCTTCTTTTTCTTGGTCTCTATTTATCAAATAATTTTTATTTTATATTTTTTTTACTTTTTATCCTTTCTCTCTCTCTTTTAATATACTTGGCATTTAATTTTGAGAGCAACTAAACTTGGGCATGTGTAGTGGAGAGTGGAGAGGACCCACCATTTTCCTAGGATGCTTCTTCTCATGCAGGCTTATGTTCACACAACATAATTGTGCTCTTCAATAATTCCACCAACTATGCGATACGATAGAGACAAATTGTTGTACCAAATCAATTTGATGTGCATGCAATAATATTACATGTGCAGTCCCAATTATAATTCCAATGATTATTAAGATACCCAAATTGAGGAATAAACTTTGTTATCAACAAGTGACAAAGTTTGAGCACCAAAATTGGGTTAGCTTTAGCTTTTCCTGTCCCTGCCAGCCTTACAGCCTGTAACCACAAAAAAATAACTACAAAGTATTTGTAACAAGCAAAATACATCACCATCACCAATTCACCATGGCCCTTTTTTTTTTCATTCAACATAAATTAAGTTTCATTGCTAAAAATAGTGAAAGAGAGCAGGCCATGAAAAAAAAAAGTAGGAATATCAATAACTGCGGAAGCTGCAGTGGTACTCGTATATTTTACTCCATATATAGAATAATAGATTGCATTTCCCAACCCCCCCCCCCCCCCCTCCCCCCTCTCCATCTCTGAGCGACGGAGGTAGAGAGAGAGGAAATGCAATCTGCTGGGTGAATGATGGCAATTTTGATATGGTGTGGATCAAGTTTTTGTCTTTTTTGGAATGGGTTGCTGGCGAGGCGATGATTTTGTTGATGATGAATCATCTGAAACCGCAACTGCATCGTCAATTATTGCACTGTTTCTGCTGATATCCAAAAACTTGCGTTTTGAACTGTTCTTCTTCATGTCTGAAACTATGTCTGAGATCACTCCGTAGCACGCCTCCACTTCCTCCTGCTCAAAACATTAATATATATCTCTCATCTCATTGGCCCATCAAATTCTTGAAAAAAATATGTTTTTTTTTTTGTTAATATTTTGTATTTTTTTAAACCCACTATTTGTATAGTATTAGTATAGTGTATAGACATTTATTAGAACACCAACCTTGGTGAAATTGAGTACATCAAGAATGGTGTTCTCACCCTGATGAACAACGTGCAGAATTGTCGCTGTTGCCAACACAGATGGAAAATAGCCTACGGATCTTGAATCTGTTCACCAAACCATTCTTTATTAAGAGAGAGAGAGAGGGGGAGAGAGAGAGGGAGTTGCGTTACCGGAGATGACGGAGAGAATGAGGTTTACGCAGCTTCGGAGAAACTCCAAACGAATGACATGGCTTTTGAATGCGAGTCTTCTTCCAATGTGATCAATGAAGGAGAGAGGGGTGACTGGATTCATCCTCCATTTCAATGCTGAAAGAATCAAAAGCTCCATTCTTTGAATTGTTTTCGGCTCGAACAAGTATTTCGCACCCTCCATCTATCATCACGTAGCAAAATAAATCTTCATTTTCAAGAAAAAGGGACAACAACAGAGAATCCAAGAATGTAATAAAACCTGAAGATCTACTAGAAGCGGAACGTGAGTTTCTTCGACTTTGGCAGCCAAGGAGAGACAAGAAACAGCCACGAGCTGCATCAACCATGGCCTATCTCTATCTCTATCTCTATCTCTCTCATCAAAACATACATAATCGAACAGGAATCTGTCCACGAAATTCACAGCAACAATGGCGGCAGAAGCAGAGAATCCGTGATACGAGCTGATTCTGAGAACCAAATCAACGGCCTGTTTTCTGGCAGCAAAAAAATGCGCGGGTTCGGAGATTATTTTGGATTTGACAGAGGCTTCTCTCTCCTTGCTGAAGAGGGAATGAAGCTCTTCATCATCCCATTCCCAGCAAGAATCATGTTCATCAAATACATACGGAGGCGGCAAAAGGGTATTAATATTCTCGATGCATTTATTCTGGTTCAAGGTGATGATTTCACTTTTGCTTTCTTCATCAAATCCCACCAAGTTTTCTTCCTCCTGCTCTTCTTCTTCATCACAATAAAGGGCGGTGAGAAATAAAGACTTTGGTGCATTGTGGTCCACTGCCATTATCTTCTGAGAGAAAAGAACTAGCAGTTGCTTCTTTTCAAACTGGAAACGAAGAGAATAGTGAAGCAACAGTAACACCCATTTTTTCTCTTCTCTCTCTGAATCTGAACGGACACTGGAGTTCTTGAGAAGAGAGAGAGATGGAGAGAGCTAGGGAATGACGGTTGCCCAATGTTGAGGGTTGGAGATGAGGGCAATATTATATGGATGTGTCGAAAATTGGCGCACTGGGGTGAGCGGGAAACACTAGATGCAGGGACCCGCGAAAACAACCTCGACATTAAGACTCTGCAACACACACATTGGGAGGTAGAGGGGGATCCATAGATCTTTAAAAACCACGTGAAATAAGTTTTAACTTTTTAACAAATAATATTACTCTCTCCGTCCCTTATAAGTGGTCCCTTTTCTTTTCGGCACGGAGATTAAGAGTTGTGAGTATAGTGGAATTAATATTTTATTGGTGAGTGTGAAAAAGTTTGCCATTTTAGGAAAGTGGGACTAATTTATGGGACAAACAAAAATGGGAAGTGGGACTACTTCAACGGGACGGAGGGAGTATTACAAATGGGTGAAGAGTGGTCATACACTAATACGGCTCGAAAAAAATTAGAAATTTACTTGATTAATTTAATTCGATAGGACCGTAAGTCTTATCATGTTCGAATTTATATCTAATTTGTGGTCAAGCTAAGTTCACGAGTCTTAATATAATTTAAACCTTTTATTCTTAAATTATTATTCAAGTCTTGAGTGTTTTCGTTGAGCTCAAATTTGAATTAGATTATACTCAACTTTAACTCGGGTTGTAATTAGCTCTAATCACAGTCTGCATTAATTTTTTCACCGTACGAGTAGTGTTATTGAAGGGATGGTTCTTGGTTTAATATAACATATTGCATGCATGCATAATAGAATTTAACTATAACTAGCCAAGTATTATTATTTTTACTTTAAAAATAGCACAATTCCACTTCTTTTATTCAACACAATGACGTTGAGATATTGATGATTTTTACATGCACCCCATTTAATAAAAAATAAAAAAAAATCAATTTGCTCTTGCTTTAGTGGATATAGATTGAAGCTATAGTCAATATTTATTGACTTTCTAATTTGTATGTCATTAATTAAATAACAATATGAATCATTAATTTTTTTTTCAAAAGATAAAATATTTGGTGAACCAAGTTTAATGAGTAGACTATTGGATAATGACTTCAATACATTTATCGTTGACTTTAACATAATCAAACAAACAACTCACATTCTACATGAGTCCAAGAAATGATAATTACTCTCAATTTTTTCATATCTCCTCTTGCATTCGTCATTTTTTTTTTTTAAATTTGTTTTTATGATATTTTCCGACTTGATATTTTGTATACTCCCTCCGTCCCAGATTAATAGTCTCATTTACTTTTGGCACAATAATCAAAACATGTGAGTGTAGAATAAGTTGAATGGAATTAATATTTTATTGCTGAGTTTGAAAATGTTACCATTTATATTGTTGAGTGTGATATTTAGATGCAACATCCAGGTACCAACTATTATAATGTCGTTTTAATTAATATATATAGAGAAAATGGAAAAAGAGTTTTATTAGTGTGAAATGTTCTTGAAGAAGAAGAAGAATAATAATAATAATAATAATAATAATAATAATAATAATAATAATGATGATGATGATGATGATGATGATGAGTTAACTAGCCATGGGCTTGGGTTATGTTCTGTGTGGACCCTTGCTGGACTCTAAAGTTCACCTGGGCTAGGCTTATAATGTAGATGCAAGGCCCATAAGACTACGAATTAAAGATAAATTTAGAAATTGGCATCAATAATTTTGTGAGAGGTATGAAAACTTCATATTTTAATTTAAAATTAAGTTTAGTGTATTTTTTTTTTGTAACGGAGATCATCCATAAACACTATGTAAGCTGAGCATTATTATATAAGTCTTGTAATGTACTACCTCCGTCCCGCCTGAATAGGCCCTTTTTATTTTGACACATTAATTTCGGTGCTAGTGTTTAGTAACTAATTGTTGTTAATAATAAAATTGGCAATCGTAATTAATTTATTTAAGTCTTAAATAAGTTAATTATGAATGTCAATTTTATTATTAACCACAATTAGCTACTAAACACTAGCTCCGAAAATAATGTGTCAAAATGAAAAGGACCTATTCTGGCGGGATGGAGGGAGTATAATAAAAATCAATCGCATGTTTTGCATTTTATTTATCCACACGTGAATCATGCATTAATACTTCCTAATGAGAATTAGATAGAATCATAGAATATGGTATAAGATGCTGACTGCCCAACTGTTGGAAGGTAGACGTTCTAATTATACTAATTGTATGTCAAGTTGTGTGTTCAGCCATAAAATCCCTTAATTAAACATAGATCAACATTGATGCCAATAGTATTTTGTTGTGATTTTCTTCGTTTCTTATCCCTAGGTTGAGATCCCGTAGAGTCTCGGAAGTTGACTTACCATTTTCCTTGTCGAAAACTTCTTAATCAATGTACATTTCAATTATGTTAATATATTTTAGGGTGTTGTTAAATGGACATAATATAGTTGGCCTTAATTTAATCATAATGTATTAATTAGTATCGTTAATTATAAAACAAGATGTGAATATACAATATTGTCCTTAATATAATTAATGTGTAAAGTAAGGCCTAACGCTATTTTCATAGGCCGAATAGCAAGCCAGCCCAGAGAAAAGCAGCCCGAAAGAAGACAGTCCGACTAAAGTAGCTCGCAGGGAGCAATTCGACCAGGACAAAAGCAATACGACAAGCCGAACATCCAACAGATACTAAGCAACTACTCAACGGTCAGGAGAGTCAGCAAGCAGCAAGAGGATAGGCTCGTGAGATTCTCGGAAGTAGTTGGAGGCGAGCGACAAACAACTCCGATAAATCCGGAGTACGCTACCTAAGCGACCTGACGAAAATATAGGAAACCCTAGCGAGTTCAAACACCTATTTATAACCCCCCTGTAAGTAGATTTTCGACATCTACCCCACATGTATTACATAATTAGCTGCTCTCTCTAGTCATTTTGTTTCTTTTGCTATCACCGTAAGCTTTATTCATACAATTTATCGAGCTCGACGCCGTTGTGCCGATCTTCTAACTGTAATCCATTCCGCTTTATTGAATCGATTATGTTCGGTTTGTTGTGCTTAACTCATTCTCTATTTTAGGCATTATCTTTCGTCATTTTATGTGTCATTTGTATCTGTTGTTCCCATGGGTCTTATCTGTACGAATCGAATCTCAATATTAGTAAAATTTAAAAAGAATAATAACAAATCAATTAAAATATATATTAAATCATTATAAGTTTTAAATTTCTTAAATTTTGTATTAATATTATTTAAACTTAAAATAAATACAAATAAAATGTTTTAACTGTATGAATAATTGTTATAAAAAAAATAGATGAATAATTATTGATAGTTTATTGAGATAAGAAATTGGGTGTTATAATTCAGAAATTTCAAATTCTATATACTCCGTTAAGACTTAAGAGACTTCAAGAATTAAAAAAAATTATATTGACGGTAGCATTTGTGAAAGTAGAAAAGGAAAAGTAAAAAATATAAAACAATTTTAAAAGACTATAAAAATTACAAGGGTAATTTCAAACTTGTGTATTTAATACACTTTAATTATATATTAATTTTGTAATCAACGGAATTACTAATATATTCCTACTTGGTTTGGTCATATTATGTTCAAATAACATTATTTTATATTTTAATATATTTATGTGTTAATATTATTATAATCACTTCTATATTATTACCATATTAATAGTAAACACATTAATACATATCTACTATCCATATATTCAAACGATTCTGTACTATACAAAACCTCAATACATTCATTATTCCTCAAATGTTACTTTCAACAGTTCTTCTTACTAAAATATGTGTTAGTTGTCCCTCCTCAAAGTGTAGTGATTAAAACAGCTTGTCTGTGACTGAGAGGTCATATGTTCGAGCTTTCAGGGGAACATCTGAGTGTGTGAGTTAAGATTAATGTAGACTTATTAAAT
>JAPKLW010000130.1:359049-403134 GCA_026898455.1 Plectranthus barbatus | reverse complement strand
ATATATATATATATATATATATATATATATATATATATATATATATAAGTTGGCAGTAGTAGGACCCACATGCCACAGACAATTTCATTCGTCAACTACTTCTTATTTTTTAACAAACCAATTATTGATCTCCAAAGTAGCCTTCCAATCGTGCATGTCTAAGTGTAATCTGCTTTTCTTTTCTAAAAATAAAATAAAATAAAAAAACAGAGTAGATGGATTCTAAAGCTTTAATCTCTATTCTAATAAAAATTTAAACACCACAATCAATCATATACATAGATCCGCGGTAAACCCGGCACAACTCGAAATCCTACAAATATTAATTGCACAAAAATAGCTGTAAAAATGCAATACACCACCTATAATTAGAGCAGTAAATAATCGAATTAATTTAGCCGGCGGAAAGAGATGAATCGTCGCAAAATCCGGCACTACTTCTACTGTCGTTCATTTTCCCGACGACAAAATGCGCCAGCGAATCGACTTCCTCCACCAAATTACGGCGGCACAGGAACAAATCGCTGCACACTTTCTCCACTTCTCTCTCTATTTCATGTACAAACACATGCGTCCTCCCGCCGCCGCTGCCGCCTCGCTTCCCACTCCTCGCGAATACTCCGGCGGTGAATATCGCCGCCATCCTCCCCGGCGTCTCCGGGGAGTACCCCCGCGGACCGTCGATTAGGATCACGTCCCATGCGACGTCGTACAGGTGGTTAGGCAAGTCGTTGACCGCCAATTTGCAGTCGGAGAAGAGTAGGTTTTGCACCGGACGGCACTCGTTGTGGATCTCTCGTTTGAATTCCTCGATCAGTTCGTACAACTTGCCGGCTTTCGTCGTGAATTCCACGTCGTACGCCTCGATCGACGGATGCTTCTCCTCGAACTTCGAGACGGCGTAGGAGCTCTCGCCGACGAACACGGTGCGGCCGCCGCGGTTGAGCGAGTTCCAGAAGAGAGTGTCTTGCGAGAGACCGAAGACGAGGAGGTTGCAAGGGGCGGAATCGCAGCGGCGGAGGACGGAGGCGACGGACTCCATCTCGGCGGGGGACATGTGGCCGGTCGGAGGGACGATTGGCTCGGATGGCTGAGATTTGGCGGCGGCGTCTCGTATGGTGATGAGAGCGAAAGTGAGGGTGAAAGTGAAGACGAGTAAGATAACGGCGACCGACGCGCGCTGGGCGGCGGCGCCGCCGGCTGACTTGTGCAGTGAGGGGTGGAGAAGTATGTACTTGGCGGTGTTCTTCATGGATTGGAAAAGGAAGCGGTGGAGAAACAGAGCTTTGAATTCTGATATAGATGAATTTAAGATTCCTGCGCTGCGTATTTATAATTTCTAAATTCTTTTATTTTTGTTGTGAAATCAACCACTCAATACAGCCATATATCGACTATCTATAGAACAGCACAGTACTAAAATTAATACTCCCTCGATCTCATTTATTTAATTCAGTTTTAACTTGCACGAATGTAAAAATTCATTTATAAATACATTAAATATTTGAATAAATTTTTTGAATTATCCTTATTTAATACTCCCTCCGTCCCATTGAAGTAGTCTCACTTTCCTTTTTTGTTTGTCCCATAGAATAGTCCTATTTTCCTAAAATGACAACCTTTTTCACACTCACCAATAAAATATTAATTCCACTACACTCACAACTCTTAATTCCCGTGCCGAAAAGAAAATGGACTACTTCACCGGGACGGAGGGAGTAATAATTATTAATAATAACTCTATTAATTATGTTCAATTTATATAAATAAATTTGTAAATACATGCAAAAAACAATACTCCTTCATCCCAAGACACTCGCAATGTTTTCCTTTTTGGTCCATTCCAAAAATACTTGCAACGTTACCTTTTTTGGAAAGTTTTTATTAATTATTCATCCACTAAACATACTCTACTCCTACCCCACTATCTCTCGTACCTCACTATCTCTCCTAATCATCAACCTACTAATCCTACTTCACTATCTCTTTTAATCATTTTTTCTTAATCTCCGCGCCCGGTCAAACGTCTCAAGATACCCGGGACAGAGGGAGTACAAAATTTAGATAATGGACCATATAAATGGGACACCCCAAAAAAGAAAAATGAACCAAATAATCGGGACGGAGGGAGTATAATTTGTAGTAACAATTAAACTTGCCCTCTAATTAATAAAACATGGGAAGGTCTTGGGTTAGGCAGACCTAAACGATTTAGGCGGATTTTATCCATTAACCCAAGCTTTAGGCGGGTTTTATCCATTAATCCAAGCCCAAACCCACATAATATACCCTATTTGGGATGGATGAACCCATTTGAGTAGGATAAAACCCGCCTAAACCGTTTAGGCCTGCCTAACGCAAGTTTTTGCCATAAAACATTGAGTCTCCTACAAGATTATTTCTTGTAGAATGGTAAGATATTTTGAGCATATTTTATTTGAAATTTATTTTATATTATGCTCATTTCATTTAAAATACGTATTATATACAATCTATATTAATCAAAATGTGCATCCGATCAGAAACTAAATTATGTATTTCATTCATGCAATTAATGTATTTTAACATGGTAAACTATGTAATTTAAATATATAATTTATTATGCTAAAATATATCATTTGCATTCCAATCAATGCTATGCATAGATAAATATTACGATCAGAGTTTGCGTAGTATAAAATGCATTTTGCTTAAAATGTCTCACTGTTTAAAAAAATATAATCTCACACAAATTTTTTACCTTCATAAAATTTGTAATTTACTTGATTTGGACCTACATAATTTTCCTTGAAGAAAACTATAAATAAAATATCATATAACAAAGTCCATGACAGTTGAAAATCTGAATAATAAGCTTCCATATTGGAAAATGAAAAGGAGATAATAATAATAATAGGACAAAAACTTGCATTAGGCACGCCTAAACGGTTTAGACGGATTTTATCCGTACTTAAATGAGTTCATCCATCCCAAATAGAGTTTATTAATCCTCAATTAACATATATTAGATAGATTTAGCTTGAATTACTGAATAAAATCCGTCTAAACTGTTTAAACATGTCTAACCTGAGACCTTCCTTAATAATAATATACATTTAACACTTAATTGATATAATAAGTGGGTAAAAGAAGAAGAAACAAGAGATAAAAGCTCCAATAATATTGTATCATAAATAATCATTTTACTTAATTCTTTGGAAAAATTTTATTGTAAAATGGATATCTTAAATGGAACAGTTAATATTTTGATTGCTTGTCAAGCTATCGTATATAATTGTTAATAATTAGCATTTAATGAGCCATTAAACGTAAATTATGCCTCTCATCAAGCCTATTAATCCTTGTAGTAGACAATGTGCAGACGTCATAGTAGAAACAGATCCCAACGGAAACATTTTACCGACTCATATTAATGTTGGATCAAATCTTTTATTCTACAACATTAATGTTCTATTATATCAAGTAGTATTAATTTTAATCAAAAACAAAAATCAAATATATAAGACAATATACTTCAATTAGGTTTTAAGAATAAAATCAAAATTTTATAAGAACAAAATCTAAAGTTACAAATTTCTCAGTTTTAATTAAAATGAAAAAAAAAATTGCTCAAAATATTTTATATCCTTACTAGATGGGATGAGCCAACTTATAAAATTAATCCAATAGAAAAAAGGTAGTGAAACATGAAAAATGGGTCGAAAATTCTCGTAATTATATTTTATTTTAAATTGAACTATAGTTATAGCAAACCTTCTCTAGTTAATTAGAATTGGGAAATTGGCCCAATCATGCCCATCAATTTATTAACAAATCCTATTTAGATGCCATTAAGCCCATTATATCATCATCCACATTATTCTATATCATTTGACATATGTAATTTTAGCATCGAAAATTCGAAATATATATAATAAAAAGATTCAAACTACTCATTATTCCCTTGTTCAACTTAATTACATTCGATCCGAAAAACTTAAATAAAAAAAAAAAAAAGCAAACTTAAAACTTAATATCAACATATTCAACATACTAAGGAGTTGTGTTGGGAAATGTAGGTGAGATCTTGAATGAGAGCATCGAGATCACTGTAAGAAGACCCTCCTTCCTCAACAGCCTTCCTCGCCATCATCTTATAGCTCGCCGCTCTCCTCCTCATATCCGCCGCCGATTCACCCACCATAAACAGCCGCGCCGCCTTCGCCACCGCGTCACTCCCCACTCCCTCGTTCGCTCCCCGCTGCCATTTCTTGTTCCCGACCGCCACTCCGATCTTCAGGACCTGCGTCACCAACTTCTCGTTGAAAAACTGCTCCGCGAAGAGCGGCCACGTCACCATCGGCAAGCCGGCGGAGACGCCCTCCAACGTCGAGTTCCATCCGCAGTGGGTGACGAAAGCTCCGGTCGCCGGGTGATCGAGAATCGCCAGCTGAGGCGCCCATCCGCGTATGATCAGCCCTCTTCCCGCCACTCTCTCCTCGAATCTCGGCGGCAGCCAGTCTTCGTCTTCGTCTTCGCCGTTTCCTTTTCTCACCACCCAGATGAAATCTTGGCCGGATTCGTCGAGTCCGTTCGCGATCTCCTTCAGCTGGGCCGGAGTGAACTTCGCCATGCTACCGAAACACATGTAGACGACGGAGTTCGCCTTCTTGGTGTCCAGCCACGCCAAGCATTGGTTTCCGTCAATGGCGGTTGCATTCCCTCTCTCTCCTCCATTGATGGAGGTTGAGAGAGAAAAAGGGCCTATGCACCAGGCCTTTCTTCCTAAAACATTCCTGTAATGATCGGCGTAGTCTGGCTCGAGCTCGTAGAAACTGTTCACCACGACGCCGTAGCTCCTGGCGTCGGATTCCCTCATCTGCTGGATCCATCTCGTGAAATCGTCTTTTTCTTCCTGCAGATTGTAGTCGGAGACCTGCGTCTTCACGAGCTTCACCTGATGGGGAAGATTCGGCACCAGAAACGGCTCGGAATCGGACGACGCATTCTTGAACGGCTTGTGCCGCCGCATCTCCTCCGACACGCAGAGGGAGAAGCAGCTGGTGCCGTGGAAGACCAATCTCGGGATGCCGAATCTGGCGGCGGAGTCCACCGTCCACGGCAAGAACATGTCGGAAACCAGACAATTGGGGTTGAGTTGTTGAATAAGTTCCTCAACAGGCTGCTGGATCAATGACAGAGCTTTGAAGAACTTGGGCAGCAGCTTCTCGTCGGAGGTGACTTGATCGAGACTGACAATGTGATCCGGCAACCCCGACTCCAAATGCGGGAACCTAATCGTGACGAGGCCGATATCGATGCCGGCATCTTGAGCTTTCTTCACCGGCTCGGAAAATGACGGGGTGGAGATGATGGTGGTTCTGATGCCGCGAGAGGTGAAGAGCTTCGCCATGTCTAGCGCAGGAATCATGTGGCCGTGGGCCATCAATGGCAGAAAGAAAACATGAAGCTTTTGGCTCATTGTGAGAGAGAATTATGGAATTTTTGGGTTTTGTAGAGAGGATTATCTCTGGTGAAGTGTGTGTGAGTATGGCAGACATGGGAAATAGGGCATTTATAGATGGAATTGAAGACAAGAAAGATAGCTACATTCGTCACTACAATAGCCGCTTACAGCAACGTGAGACCCCTCTGCTGTGGACAGCACTGCAAGTATGTGTCACGCCACGTGTCCACTTCTGAAATAAAACAGCATTTTTAATAGAGTCTCCAATTAATTGCATTCCAAACTCTTGTGATCTTTCGACAAGTATCCTCACTCTACTAATTATGTTGTTTTAAATAAAAATATATAATAATACTTGTTGAGGTTCAATTTATAAAAATAGGAGATTCCGAGAACTTTGTGATCCGATAATAGACGATAATCACAAAAAATAACTTATAGTAATAAAATTAGTTTTAAATAGGACAATAGACAACGAGTAACAATTACAATATATGATAGATATAGATTAAAAGCTTACGATGGCAAGATAAGCGAAATGAGAGCAACGTCACAGTAAATAGCAAATTGAACCAAGATAACACTGGTCTAAACGGGCTCTGGCAAATTGGAGGAAAACCCTTTTCGAGCTCCCAAATGGGTACGACTATGAAGACAAATAGGTGCCGAGTGATAGTTAGAGATAGTTAAGTAAAAAATAGGTAGGTGTCAATTTTCGGCTTATAGTGAGCTATTTATAGGATCTAGAGACGAACTAGGGTTTTCAGGGTGCGCTTCCGAGTTGTTGGGGGTAGTTTGCTGATCTTCTCGGGGTTGTTGCAACGTCTATACCATTGTGCAGCTCGATCGAAGTAGCTCATTGCTAGTCGACTTGCTCCTGATGAAGCGTTCTTCTTCTCAGCGAACTGTTGTCCTCACCCAGCAGCTCGCTATTGAACTGCCCCTGACTTGGGCCGAGTCACTTTAAGTGGGCCGAGCGACTTAATGAGCCTCCATATGGACCGATTAATCTTTAATTCCAACAATACTAAAATAAGAAAATTGAATTAGTACACTTTTGGTTGTAACACAACACCACCTTTAAATTCTTCCCAAAATTGTCTATTTTCAATTTTTTTTTTTAATTATTTCTATGACTTTTCGAGAAATAAAGCTTGACGTGAGATAATGAAAGGGATAGCAGAAAGTAAGAAGAAAAGTAGCGTAAAAAATGGAGTGGAAGCAAAGGGAAGCTTCAAGTTGGGAGTGATTGGGTGTAGAATGTAGACAAGCGAATTGTAGAAAATTAAGGCAAATGCAACTGTTTGGTTATATAATTTCATGATTTTGTTTTGTATCAATGTTTGGTAATCAATCTCTCTTCAAAGATATGTAAGGAGAGAAGATGAAATGCCTAACAATATTACTTGAATGCTACTACACTACACATCTCCATATTTATTCAATTTAGTTAATAATATCGACAATGATTTCTGTGATGTCAATGATCAAACTCTAGGCACCATAATATTTTTTTAAAAAATTGAAAAAATTATAGAATAATTTTTAACTACCTTACTCTAAAAATGAGGAAGACAACATAGTATTAGCATTACTTGTATGATACTACAGATATTTATATTTGTTGAATTATGTTAATAATATGATATCGAGGCAATAATTTATGTGAAGTCTAATAGTCTATGATCACATTGATAAAATCAAAAGCTACACACACCACTTTGTCTACCTTAATAAACTACTCTCCTTTCCATGATTTCTTAAAAGGGAAAGAGGGTTAGGCAGGCCTAAACGATTTAGGCGGGTTTTATTTATTAATTCATGATTTAGGCGGATTTTATCCATTAACCCAAGCCCAAACACATATAATATACCCTATTTGGGATGAGTGAACCCATTTGGATAGGATAAAACCCGCCTAAACCTTTTAGGCCTGCCTAACGCAAGTTTTTGCCTTCTTAAAAAATTTATTGAAAGCCCCTTGAATTTCCTCACACTCAAGAAACATTTTTTTAAAAAAAAATAATAGATTGCTCAATTATGTTGATGATTGTGTAGAAGTTGAAAGAAGGTTTAATTTCCCAACCTTCTGGATTAAGATAGATGATGAATGAAAAACAGTTCCAAAGAAGGCTCTCCAGAGATCTTCCTCACCTATATTATAATTTCTAGAGTTGGTCTCTTGAGAGACGGTCTCAACATTTTTTTTATTGTGAGACGGACTTTAATACATTATTTCAATAAGTTAAATACATCATTTCATTTTTAAAAATTACATTATTTGTAACAAAGAAACACATTATTTGCAATAAAAAAAATACATCATTTCATTAAATTCGTTTCACAATAAAAATGGTGAGACATCATTTACAATAAAAAAAATACATCATTTCATTAAATTCGTCTCACAATAAAATTGATGAGACCGTCTCATCTGAGAATTTGCCTAATTTCTAATATCTTATTTTCAAGAATCAAGATATATTAAATTATTAAAATGTAATTTTATTTTATTTTTTTGATAATTTTGTTACCTAATTCAAACAATTGTTACTGTCTTCCAGATTGAAATGTCTAGGGGTGAGCATTCGGTTATTTCGGTCGGTTTTTGCCTAAAAAATAACCGAACCGAAATAACCAAAATTTTTTTGGACACAACCGAACCGAACCGAATAAGGCTGATAACCGAACCGAATTTCCAATTCGGTTTTCGGTGCGTAATTTTGGTTATTTCGATTTAAACCAAATTTTTTAAAAATAATTATAAAACCTAAAAACTAATCATATTTCTTGAATAATTCAACAAAAATCTAAACATAAAATAATCATCAATACAACCTATACTTTTAAAACAAAAAAAATAAACATAAATTGAATTAGGTTGTGCTTGTGTGGCGGTGGGCAGAGGCGGATGCATGTAACACTTTGGGGGTACACTTGTACCCCCAAATTTTTTTATCTTTTATTAATTATGTAGTTTTATTATTATTTATATATATTTTTATATATTATTTATGTATATTTTTGCATAATGTACCCCTAATTTATTTTATTTATATATTGTACCCCTAATTTTAATTTTCTAGATCCGCCCCTGGCGGTGGGTGTAGACAAATTAGGTTGAAGACGTAAATGAATTATTTAGGTTTAGTGGTGTTTAGGTTTAGATTTTTTAGAAATAAAAAATTATTTGTATTATTTATATATTAATTATATATATATAATAATATTATATATATATATAATTTCGGTTTTTCGGTTATTTCGGTCCGGAAAAAAATATAACCGAACCGAACCGAAATAACCAAAATTTTTTAAAAAATAAACCGAACCGAAAACCGAAATAATCGAACCAAAATAACCAAAAAAAATCGATTCGGTTCGGTTTTCGGTTATTTCGGTTTCTTGCTCACCTCAGAAATGTCTAACTATCACGGCAATCAAACTTCGTCTTTTGTTTCTATATGTTATAAATATCATACGTGTAGAATAAAATATTAACAAGAATTAAGGGTGGTTCTCATTTTAAAAGTTTTATTATGTTAAATATGAATAAATTTTCATCATTTATCATTAAAAAGTTAATGGTAGAAATTAAATTTATTTTAGCTTCCATGCTTGGTGTTTTATAAGTTATGTTTAATTATTAAACATGAACATCATTTATAAAGAAATTATTAATCGCAAACCAAAATTATACTTACTTTTTCAATCATTAATATTTTAATCTTAAGGAGAATTGTCGATCCATGACCCAAAAGATAGTTAAATTGTCAACCCAGGACTCGAAAGATGATTTGTCAATCCAAGACCCGAAAGATCAAACAATTCTCAATCCAGGACCTGATATTGAGGTCCTGGATTGAGAATTGTATGATCTTTTGGGTCTTGGATTGAGAATTTTTGTGATCTTTCAAATCCTGAATTGGCAATTAATCTTTCGGGTCCTGAATTGACAATTAAACTATCTTTCGGGTCCTGAATTGATAAAACTCTTAATTATTAGTATTGCTAATTTAATTGTTATGATTCACTTTTGTTTAATATTGACTTTATTTTTAATATCTGATCACATTTGATCGAGAATATATATATTGACATTATAATGACGTGGCATATGAAGATGCATAGAACCCATTTTGCAACAAAAATAATTTTAATTTAGATTTGAGCTTGCTAGTGCAATTTAAGATGTGGATCACTGTTGGGTATAAAAAAATAGCCCATTTTATAAGGCCCATCTTGAAGCAGAATCCATAAGAAGACCCAATCTCATACCCCTCCGTCCCATTTAAATAGGCCCTTTTCATTTTGATATATTAATTTCGGAGCTAGTGTTTAGTAGCTAATTGTAATTAATAATAAAATTGGCAATCGTAATTAACTTGTTTAAGACTTACACAAGTTGATTACGATTGCCAATTTTATTATTAATTACAATTAGTTACAAAACACTAGCTCCGAAATTAATGTATTAAAATAAAAAGGGTCTATTTAAGCGGGATGGATGGAGTATTAATTAGGCCACGCACAGAAATTAAGTTGTGATAGTGTTGGCTCATCATTTCTTATTCCTTCATGGATATTGATAAAGAGATGTATGTTTTGAGAAATTAAGGAAAAAGAGATTTAAGTTATAAAGATGACTTGAACAGATTATGCATTCGAGCTTCAAAAATTTAAATTATCATAGGAATTAAAAAAAGAAGGTCAATGATTTGGAAACACAGATTGGTGCATATATTAATTTTATTTTTTTAAAGGGAATATTTTGATTAAATTAAATCTTATTGAACAAGATTACAAGTCCAACTTGAGAAATTAGATTCCTAAACAACCATTTCATTACAACTAACTCCGAATAAAGCAATATTGTGGGAAATTGTAATCGTCTCTCTTCTTATTTGAGAAATCTTTTTAATTGAATCATCTTTTAAATCTAATATAATCTCTGCCAACTTCAAGGAAGCCAAGGAGAATTTCTATCCAACAATTCGAACACTGCATTCATGGAATCCGAAAAAAGCTAAGTTGATTTTGCTCCAATCTTTAAACATAATCCCACACCATAAATTGCACCCACAATATCAACTTCAATCACTCATGCTCGATTGGTTTAACCATTGCTGTAACAATATTTGAAACTTCCAAATTTAAAGTTGCAGCGAGTATCAACATCAATGCGAACTCTACCCCTCTACTCCAATCGAAACATTGACCTTTCTTCCAAAATTCAATTCCAAACAAGAAGTTGCTTCCTTTAAACTAACAAGATGTATAATCCACCATTGCCAAACTATAATAGACCAAACTTCCAACCTCTTCTTTACTACCTTAGCTTTCTAATCTCCATTCCGATATCGATCATAGACTTATCTCTTAGTTCCTCTTGCACCCTTTTAAATTTACTTCCGTTCCCCAAAACTTTCTTGCAAAGAAAAGACAATGCTGTGTGGCTCCACAGTCTTCGTGACACCATTGCATGGCGCATATATTATTGTTAATATTAAATTTGCTGGATTTTAATATATAATCCAATTTCAGAGTGATAAAAAGTAGAATTACTTAATCCAGACATGAAAAAACATAGTTGATTTGACTGCTGTTAAAAAAATGAAATCGTCTCAATGCTTGAGCTGTCGATAGGCGCTCAAATCTCGTATCAAAGCACCGACATCATTGTAAGACGACCCCCCTTCTCCGACAGCCTTTCTCGCCTTCTCCTTGCACTCCGCCGCTCTTCTCCTCATCTCCGCCGCCGATTCCCCCGTCATCACTCCCTGCACCGCCTTCGCCACTGCCTCCTTACTCACCCCATCATGTCCCGTCCGCCGCCACTTCTTGTTCCCTACAGGGACGCCGGTGACCAGAACCTCCGTCACCAGCTTCTCATTGTAAAATTGCTCCGCGAAGAGCGGCCACGTCGCCATCACCACGCCGGCGCACACCGCCTCCAGAATGGAGTTCCACCCGCAGTGAGTCATGAACGCGCCTACCGCCGGATGGTCGAGTATCACTACCTGCGGCGCCCACCCCCTCAGAATTAGGCCTCTGCCCTTCACCCTCTCCTCAAAACCTTCAGGCATCCATTCTTCATCGCTGTTTTTCTTGGTTTCTCTCACTACCCAGATGAAATCTTGGCCGGACTCATCGAGTCCGTTCGCGATCGCGGTCAACTGCGGCGGACTGAAATCCGCCATGCTCCCGAAACAGACGTAAACAACCGAATTCGCCGTCTTGGAGTCCAGCCACGTCAAGCATTCACGAGCATTAATGGCGGCTGGCTTCTTCTCTCTCTCTGCTTCACCATTGTTCCAGAGCGAGAGAGGCCCTATGCTCCAAGCCTTCCTCCCCACAACATTCCGGTAATGATCGGCGTAGTCCGGCTCCAGCTCGTAGAAGCTGTTCACTAAAACGCCGTAGCTTCGCCCATCCGCCTCCCTGATCTGCTTCATCCACGACGACAGATTGGAGTGCTCCTCGTCCAAATCGTAATCCGCCAGCTCCGTTCTCACCATCTTCACCTCATGAGGCAGATTCGCCACCACAAACGGCGTCGTATCAGATTCGACGTTTCGGAAAGGCTGGTGCCTCCGCAACTCCTCGGTCGCGCATAGAGAGAAGTAGCTGATTCCGTGGAAAACCAGCCGCGGGATTCCCACCTTCGCGGCGGAATCGGCCGTCCACGGCAGGAACATGTCGGAGACGAGGCAGTCGGGATTGAGTTCCCGAAGCAGCTGCTCCACCGGTTCTTGGATCAGCGACAAGGCCTCCAAAAACGCCGGAACCAATCTGTCGTCGGAGATTACTTGATCGAAGCCGGTGACGTGATCGGGGAGTCTTGAGTTTTCCGGCGGGAACTTGATGGTGATGAGTTGGATTTGGATGCCGGAATCTTGAGCTTGCTTGACTGGTTGGGAGAATGAGGGGGTGGAGATGATGGTGGTTTTGAGGCCGCGGGAGGTGAAGAGCTTTGCCATGTGAAGGACGGGAATCATATGGCCGTGAGCCATGAAAGGCAGAAACAAAATGTGGAGCTGCTCCATAACCATTTGGGATTCAACAGAGACAAAATTTGAGAGAGAAGAAGCTTGATTTGGTTAGTACAGGAGTTTCTGAAAATGAAAAATGTCGTCTATATTGAACTGCTTCGAGAATTCTCCAGACACAATATTAGGCGGTTTGGCCAAAATAAAATAAATCGACCGAATTAATTTAATTTAACCGGTTTGAGACAAGTAATTGGCCAACTGATTTGAAACACTCCTAACTAAATAATATTGATTTGGCAAATAATTTAAAATATTACTCCCTCCGTCCCAAGTAAATTGTCCACATTTCCATTTTCGTTTGTCCCACAATATTAGTCCACTTTCCTAAAATAGCAAATTTCTCACACTCATCAATAAAATATTCATCCCACTACTACTCACGTGCATTGGTTATGTGCCCGGTCAAATGTGGACAATTTGACCGGGACGGAGGGAGTAATATATATATATATATAGACGCATTTATATGTTAACCATTGCTCAGATGTTACCTACAGACCTTATTTGGCGGTGCATTATCTAGACAAGCTAACTACATTATCTATTACAATTTGTATATTATCTTTCGTAACATACCATATATTGCCTAGATAATGTAGTTAGTTTGTCTAGATAATGCACGCCAAATGAGGTCTGTAGGTAACATCTGGGGAGTAGTTAACATATAATCACTAAAACTTAGTTTGTGTTGTGCTAAATAGGAATGAATCTACATCATTCATCTAAAAAATTCAATGGTTGAGATTAAAACATTTCCCCATATTTTATACTTTTTTGCTTTATAAATCGTGCTTAATTCGATTAAGCACGATTTATAAAGCAATTAAGCACAAACGGATTTTATGCTTAATTTTTAAATCTTTATGCTTTAATCTCAACCATTGATGCTATCAATCCAAGGACTGGGATTCATTCCTATTTAGCACAAACTTTAATTTTAGCATTTGAGTGAATATATATATATATATATATATATATATATATATTCAAGGTTTATATCCTTTTTAATTGCACTCATGTAAATTAACATTAACATTTTTCTTTTTCCAATCGTACTCGCACTTCTCTCCAATTTGGTCAAAATAATATATTGATTTCATGGTTTATATAATTATATTATTCGTCAAATAATTTTTTAATTTATCAAAATCAAATTATTTTGATATGGTTTAGTGGATTTATTTTAAAATTATTTTATTTGTTTCTATTTAATTATCCTGGTTTGATCGAGCACAATAACTAAAAATTATAAATATAGAATAAAATTAATATTTTATTGTTGAATATAGAAAAAATTATCACTTTTAAAAACAAAACAATTAAAATGAGACGTAGTAAAATATAAAATTAGACAATTTAAATAGGAGGGAAGGAGTATAATTTAATCACTAGATTTACACCCGCGCGTTGCGCGAATAGATATTCTTCAAAATAATATACAAATAATTTAATTTAAAATAATATAATTCACTTTATTGAATAATAATTTACGTTTCTATTATACATGTATAAATAATTACATAGTAGTCAACTTAAAATAATACTAATTACATATTATATAAAAATCTATGAAAATAATAAACTTGTCTAATAAACTTACAAAATTATGATTTGACGACTCACAATATTTGTCCATATTTGTAATATAATATCTTACTCCAAAAAGCATGATTTAATTTTTAAATTTGTTCATTTTGACAATTTAATATCTTTGTAAAAACAGATATTATAAATTAAAATGCACTAATTCCTCAAAATAATATGAATATGAAATTAAAGTAATAAAATGAGAATTAAATATTCAAATTACATTGCAAATATGTTTGTTTAGTTGTTCATTCCAAATAACTTTTGCAATTTATAAATCATAAAGTTGACATGCTATTTAAGTCCAGTTATGTAAATTTTAAAAATTTTAGAATTAAATCATAAATGTATAAAAATTATAAAACTCTCACATATTTTGCCGTTGTAATTATTTTATTTTAACCTACGCATTTTTAAATATATACTACCTCCATTCTGATTATATACCTCCATTCCGAATATATAAAAAACAACTCCCATATCATCCAACCCCAACCCCACCATCCTCTTGTCAATCAATTTTTTATTGGAAATTATTATATTTTTCTCTTATAATATATGTATACACACAAAATAAAATATCATTTATTACAAAGAATCCCACTGCAAGAATGCAAAGAAGAAAGGACTCACTCCCAACTCTTTAGAGGGGAAAGTGGCATAATTCTATAAAATATTTGGAAAAACTAAATGGGCATCTAAGTGTAAGGGAGAGCGTTGTCCACCTCCAATTTATTTAAAGAATTTATTCCCATTATAATTTACAACTTTTCAAGAGATTTAAGCCCTTTTAAAGCTTAGGATTCCTCCCTACTCCATTCCTTGCCGATGCTTTTCTTTTCTCTTTTTTGGCAGTCAAACCAAATTATATGTAGTGGAGACAATCACTTATAGCATTAATTAACCTCTCATTTTCATAATATTACATTTAATATTCTCTTTTTTCAAAGTTATTCAGGGATATAATTGTAAATTACCAAACAAAAACAATGTCAAATATAGAAACTGGACTATATAATTGAAACATCCTAAAATAGTAACCCGGACTATATAATTGGAACGGATGGAGTAATATAGATTGGGACTTGAAAAAATATCATTAATTAATTTGATTTTTTTATTATACATTTTCTATAATTTTAGAGGAAAAATAGGGAATATTGACCAGAACTCTTTTAGTATACATAATAGATACTACCTCCGTCCCGGTTTATTGGGCACCTTTGACTGGGCACGGAAATTAAGGGTTGTGAGTAGTAGTGGAATTAATATTTTATTGATGAATGTGAAAATTTTTGCTATTTTAGGAAAGTGGCTCAATAGACTGAGACGGACGAAAACGGAAAGAGTGCCCGATAGACTAGGATGAAGGGAATATTAATTAGGGAGTATTAATTTAAGATATTTTCAAACTTGCACGTGTTGTTTGATCTCCACTTGGTTGCGAGGTCCAATCAGGGGGGGAGATGTGTCGGTGGATGATAAAGGTGAGTGAGGTGCCATTTAACATTTAAGTAAGTCCAAACTCTCCCCCAAATAAATGGTTGGACTTGGACCCGACCCTGCGACTGCGAGCCTTCCATTTATTAACCACTGTTTCAATATTGTTGGCCCTTTCATGTACAGGATTTTAACTACTCTATTGGAAGAGGACACGTGGAAGCGCAGTGGTTGATTACTTTACCTCGTCTATAATCAATGAAGTATAATATTAGGACATCCATACCCTTTTCAAATAGTGCACCATAATTTAAAAATTAAATAACATGTCTTATGCCTCTCTCTCTCATTCCTCCTAAACCCTCTAATTATATAGTCGCCTAGAATATTAGAGAAGCTTGAAGTTGTGAACTGGCTCCTCCGTATTGAAATTATATTCTGGATTTTCAAAGATGCAGGAACTTGGAACACGCAACCTATAACGCCAAAAACATCATAATTATAATCGTATAATTGACCAGATAATCCGTTTTACATCGTTCTCACTAAATATCTATCAATCACTTGCTTTTTTTCTATAAATTATTCATAATCCCTTTGACTAATTCATAACTCAAATCAAAAGAAAAATAGCTAATAAATGACAAAGATCAAACAGTCCATCCACGTTGAAACACAATATTGATTGCTTCAAGTAATTGCATTCAGTTTGGCTTGATTCATTGGTAATACCCAAAAAAAACTGACTTAGCCACCCACAAACAAAATCTTCCAACGATCATAATGCAAAGGTCCCTATCTTCTCATAGTGTGAAATTTGTGGCGTTACTAAACCATTTTCAATGATTAAAATTGCACGTAAATGTGTACTACAACAGCTATATGGAAGCCCGTGGAATATGAACAAAGTTTCTCTATAGATCTCAAATCTCAACTACAATACTATATTACTAGCTACATTTCAACCTCGCCACATCCAAAATTTACACGCAGAATTAATCCGGGCAGGGAATGAAGCACCGAGTTGTGTGAACTCACCGTATTGTATTGCACCACACTCGTACTTGGATCAAGCAACCAGTGAATACGTCCACAAAGAATATCACTATAATATAGCTAGCTAGAGAATCAAGCTTGTATCTCACTCATGCTGATGGTGATCAGAGGTGGAGAGAGCTCACATTTTGTCAGCAGCTTTTTTTTATCTCAAGAGCAGCCCTTACAACGTCTCCCCTAGTAATAATACCAATCTTCACATTGCAAAGAGGAAAGTGTAAGAATTGCATTTCTGATGACAATTGTAATGGCATGTCATGCTAAAAGCTGTAGAGTAGAATCACATTACCAGCTTTCCTTCGACATCTACAACCGGTAGCCTGCGGTACTTTGTTTTAAGCAGTAACCTACATTAGTACCCGTTAACTTCTTAGAAACAAGTCATGTTTTTTAATTTACATAAACAGACCAACAATAAACACTAATCTTCGTAGGTAACTTTTACTGTCCTAAATTATATGAAAGAGGAAAACAGGGTATCATTATCATAGTAAAGCCCAGTATTGCCAGAAGTGTAGGTATATGAAATTCAGATTTTAAGGCAATTTTTGTTCAACAAATATAATTGTTTTACTAAGTCAGAAGAAGAAAAATCAATTACCTCGCAGCATCCTCGAGATTGGTACTTTCTCTCACCACAAGTGGAGAAGAAGTCATTAGGTCCCCCACAACCTTCCCATTAGTTTTGCTCAGTAACTTCTGAATTTCATTAAATGTCTGCACAAATGTAATATTAGAAAGTGACATACTGGTAGAGCTACATCACTGATGATGTTTCTGTCAATCAACTCTAATAGACAACCACCACCTCAAATGAAACAAGGAAAAAGATGTAGAGCAGAAGACGGTGATGTAGAGGATTGTAAAGAAGCATGTGCCACTTACAGCATCAATATGCAATAATGCTAGTATTATTTTCTCTTTTAACTCAAAATGATAATGTATCTTCAGAGTATGAATGATCTGCAACTTGATGAACTAATTCAACATTAAGTTTAGTTTACATTTTAATGTCTCTCTTCAGAGTTTGCTCGGAACTAACTGTACGTTAAGAGATATATGAACAACTACACTCTTCATCATTCTTCGAATCTAAGAAAATAGGAGCAAAGCAGAAATACATGTTTTGTGCATCTGGAAATTGAGAAAATAATTGTCTCTGTTATACGTGGAAAGACACCTCTAAATGAAAATAGGAGGTTTCTGGAAAGACTAGAACACGGTGCACATCAATTAAAAACATAAGCATATTCGACCAGCGAAAGAAAAGTTTATACATACTTTCCAAGTGCTATCGACAACCGGAAACAAATTTGTATCTTGTTCGCCACCACCTAATTTCGAGTAAAGAGAAAAACAATTAGAAATTAAAAAAGCAATTGAAGTACTGAACTTGTCAACACAAAGGCAAATTCAACTAGATGGAAAACTCATAAATAAAATAAACTTCTATTAAATTATACATAAAAAGATAGGAGATACAATTAATTTATACAGGTCTTATAGTCTCTATGCATCTAGTTTAAACAACTTTAACAAAATAACCGAGCATCAGATCTTGAGATTCTTGCCAAGATCAAGTTGAGTGTCTAATTTTTTTAAAGGCCCCCTTCAGTTACAACCATAAACAAACTGGAAAAAGCGTAGATTTCAGATAGTGTGCCTTCTATTTTACATAATACGATAAGCAAAATAGATCTTATTAACTCATGAAACTGCCAGTAGTTTTGGTTCTTACAACTCCTACTTCTTTCTCCTTTTCAAACACATCAATAGAGGATAAGGTATCAATCATTATTTCAGATAAGGCCGTACTAAAATGAATTTAACAGGCCCTTTTACCGAGCAAATACTCATATGATGTCCCATAGCTACAAGTAACTAAATCACAAAAAAGTTGCTTTGTTCTTTAGAGGTGAACTTAGCCAAATAACAGAAAAAAATAAAAATAAATAAAAATTGGTTCGCTACTCCAAGATACCTGAGATGGAGTCTAGTGCCAACAAATCATAGTCAGAAACCACACCAACCTGTAGCATCATCATTGAGTATGTCAAGATTTATAATGAAAAATAACAATGTCATTACTACAAGAAAATGCAGTAAGATAAAAGTTTCTCCTCTTGAATGCAAAAGATGAGCATACAGGACATGTAGCATTACCAACTTCCAGTTATCATCAACCACAGGAAATCCTGTAACTCTCGCCTCAACAAGATTCTCCAAAGCTGAGTATGAAATGAAAGGTTAACCAATAGAATGACCAATCAAGCTACTCTGAAGCCAAAGAAAAAGAAAATCGAAAAATGTCTAATACCTTCATCGACGGTGGTTGAGGGCTTTACAACATGTAAATGTTCTTTTTTAGTCATAAAGTCACCTACAGTGTAGACTCCCTCTCTTGCCTGAAAGATAAAAAGTATACAAGTTCAGGAAGGGTGAAAATTTCTTATATTATTCAAAGACCTGAAATACAATTGTTGTTCTTTCAACTTTATCAGTACAGTTCCACAGTGCTTGATTTACTGGAACAGACAGAACAGATCATTTTGCAAATAAGACACTTAATGTGTAAAAATTTGGATGGACAGAAAAATCCACGAGGTTCAAAATTGCCATATCAATTTACCTAGACTTGCTTATTTTGGGTAACCCAAATCATTTTGTCTTTGAGTGATTAGATGGGTGACATGTATCCCACATAAAGAGACAGAGGATAAAAAGTAAATAATTTTATCATTTTAAACATTATATGCAGTAAACTATCTATTCTCCAAATTACAAATTCTCAAAGTAAACAAGCCTTAATTCTATAGAACCAGTTAACCTATTGAACCCCTGTAACGAAGGAGTTTTTTGCCGCGGCCTATTTAACTACTTCCACTAAAGTGGAGTAAAATCACCACGAACGCTCAATTTGATCTACATGACAATTCATGGATGTTGGCGGTCATCACTTGCAAAAAAAAAGTTGAAAATCAACTTGAGCTTGAGTTTATGGATTAAAAAACTCCTAACGACTCAAGCATTTCACATTTTTTTCAATTGTACTTGATGTGAGCTTAATCGGTCGCAGTATTCTAAGATATCATGATCGGCATCGAACAACAAATCCTTGGTGGAGAACCTCCTCAGAACGGACTACTACTAAAGTAAATAACTCGGTTTCGTCTGAGCTCTGACGATCTTTTCAACCCAATCTAACTTATAGTAAGTAGCAAAGATGCAACGATATTTTTAGATCGGGGAGAGGATTGCGTGTGGTGTGGAAGATTTTATGACTTACTGAATATCAGAATCTAGTAATATATATTATTCTGTTGATGCGTTATGCAACGATCTTTATGCATTTAAGCAAACTCCCCTATTTTTATTTTTTTTTCATTCAAAACGTTTCAAAATCCAGAGATGCATACCGAGAGGAGTGGCTATTACTTACAGGAACCGAATTGGTGGAGCCGGCGGTGGCGATAGGAACAGCAGCCGGCCGGCGAGACTCAGGAAATTGCACTCTCCGACGTTGGCTGGAGGAAGCAGAGCAGCTAGTAACCGCCGGCTTGGAGAGGGACGTAACGGCGCAAGGCAAACCGCGGCCATGAAGGCCGGAATTAATTCCTGGAGACGGAAAAACGGATCGCAATTCAGCGAAAGTAAGGGAATCCATGGATGTGGAGTGGTGATGCGAAAAGCAAAGAAACGACGATGTTGAGTGAGATGGTTGTAAGATGCAAGTGGGATATTTTCGCAGAGTATTACGTTTGAACGGTGGAATTATATGCGTGTTGGCGTTGTACGTTTCTCCGTTGAGGAAAGCACCAGCAAATTGGGGTCGGTCGTTAGGGCCGCGTTTGGCATGATAAAACATATCATGCAAAAACAAAAATACTAATCAATAATCTTTATTAATATTATAGATTCATTATTTCTATATTTATTATTTACATAGTACTCCCTCCGTGCCAAATTAATAGTCTCATTTCGAAATCGCATAATAACCAATATTTGTGAGTGTAGTAGAATTAATATTTTATTGGTGAGTGTGAAAAGTTTACCATTTTAATAGATGAGACAAAAAAAATTGGACAAACAAAAAATGAAAGTGAGACTAATAAATTGGGACGGATGGAGTAATACTTTGTTGGACAATTGTGGATTCAAAACTCAAAAGATGGTTTAATAATTAATTGGATTCAAAAGATAATTCTCAATTCAGAACCGGAGAGATCATACAATTCTCTATTCATAACCTAATATTCAAGTCCTAAAATTGAGAATTTATATAATATTTTGGGTCCTAAATTGAGAATATATATTATTTTTTAGGTTCTAAATTGAGAATTAATCTTTCAAGTCTTGAATCGATAATTAAATTATTTTTTGGAATGCTGAAATTATAATATATTACAAAAAGAGAATAAAATGAAAGAAGCAAAAAAATGAGTTCAAAATGTAAAAAATGTGGTGCCAAACACGGCCTTAATTATGCTTGCAAATTGGGCTACCGTTTTCTTATATGCTGAAACGAGTGGTTCAGAATGAAGGTCACTTTTGAATGACAACCCATTTTCTTCACGTGAGTTTCGAATAGTCTCCGTTTTTGCTGGTTGCTTCGAGTTAGGTTAAAATTAGGTGGTTATTCAATTATTTCACACACAAAAAAAGCTGCAAAATACCAAAAGAGAATGTATCAATGTCGCGTTATCGCTATTCATTATGTCAAAATCATGGATTTTTCAACAATTCTAGAGCTAAGAAGTATTATAAAACTATACGTAAATACGTTGAATTTAGAATTGTGAAAGTGATGCATAATTTATATATTTCGAAAATGCTGCATACTTTTATGGGGACTTGCATGTCATAAATCTCATAAAAAAACAAAATAAATTACATGTCGTGTTAATTTATTTAATTGTTCATTTTGTGATTTAATGTTGTTCTTTAGTTTTAATATTGTGCTTATCTAGCATATGTGTGTTTATTTATTTTTCTTACTTTTTAGGTGAAGAAATCAAGTCTACGAGCACAAGGCTCATGTCAAGGGGCCGAAGCAAACTAAAAATATTATGAGGCTCTATCAAATCTAGTTGAATCAAGTTTTATAATTTTTCAAAATTATAGCTAAAAATTGAGTGTTGAAACTGAATATTTCACATGCAACGACAAACAACTAAGTTCACATTGAGTTTAAGGAACTTCACTTGTTTTTACCTTATATTAGCACTATAAATGGCCTACTTAGATTTCTTACTTTGAAAGATTTCAATTATTGAAGACTTTTCACATCACTTTACATTTGATGCATGATTGTTCTATACGAGAAGCTCATTGTTCGTTAGGAAATAATCCACATGATTAAGATTAATTTGGTTACTCGTTCAATAGATTGGAGAATTTTACCAGTTATTTAATTGCACTACCATTGACACATGTCTTGACTTAAGTAACTTTCTCCCCATGACGTTTTTGTTCTCATTTTATTTTTATTGCCTAGTTAGCAATCACCAATTCATGATTACCTACATAATAGAAATGAATCAAAGCCACTATATTTAGGTTTGAATTAGTTCATTAATCTTTATGGATAAGATACTCATTGCTATTGTGAATGGTTGGTATACTTACGATAAATAATATCATTACTTCAGCGATTATGATGCTCTTTCATATCTGTCATAACAAACGAAAAATAAGTTAGAAATTAAAATACAATTTGAAGAATTACCATGTTAAAAATTAAAATATAATTTGAAATTTAGTATGACCTCATGATGTGATTCATCCTACCACAAAAATAGCAGAAGTCCGGGAGTCGTTCATACCTGAGAATATTGAGAGTTTTCTATCATGAACCTTCCACACCGAATGACACACATCTTTGTAGTGGTTGTGATACGATCTACTAATCAGCACTCTCGCATATTTTCCAAAACAGGAACCATCAGCTCCCATGTCTATTTTTCTATTGGAATGAGTCTTTCTTCTATTCATTTGATGACTGAGTGATGCATACAAATAAGAGGGAGGTTGTGTAACTGCACCCATATTTTAATACTGTCGAAGTTCATTTCTCGTGCACTAAGATTGCTTGAAGCCTCTTTGAAAACCATGAGAGAGTTGAAGTAGTGCCAAAGACCGTCCTTTAGAATTCTGTTGCATTCTGATAAAGAGCCGAACTCTACCATAAATATGTTGTTGTGATAATCTCGACGTCCAGGGTACCACTGACTTGAAGAATTTTGGGAATTTGTGTTATGAGTGTTTCTCGGTTGACGGCTTTTGAAGAATAGATCTAACCAACCAATGTGAATCACAATCTCTCTATACTTTCTTGGATGGCTATGTGAGAGGCTTTGAAGACTTCTTTGTCGGTTTCTGGTGTAAGGGAAAGTTTATTTACTAGTCTCGCTATTTCGTCCAGATCCATGGGGAGGAAAGAGCGAATGACTGGTGAGTGGGGGTAGGATATAAGAGAATGGAAGACTGCTTTCACGAGTCTGCCAGTTTCATGAAGAATCTGATGAAATTCCAGGCGGCGAAAGTAAAACTGCTCTTATAAACTTATAAACCTTAAAAGGAATTAGAATTTTGAGAGAATTTCATTAGTGTATAGTGAGTTTTAAAACTATATTCTTTGCAACAAATGCCTAAAATTCACAACAGAAAGCAATTTGGCGTCTATTCAAGTTTTTATGAATTAAATTCATATTCCGATCCTAATATTTATTTATGTACAGTACATTCAAATAAAATTACAAATAATTGATGGAATCATTTATTTATGCATAGTACATTTAAATAAAAATACTAATAATATATTTTAGCATAATAAATAATTTAATATTGATGTACATAAAATAAATCATTTAATATTTATAAGTCCATTGTAAAATAAACGACAAGAATAAGATCTCATAAACTTCAAGATTTGCAGCATAGAAATATTGAATTCACTTGGTTTAACGAAAGACAATGAGATGAAGCAATTTTTGAGAGACTTGACTGATTTGTCGGAAACCAAAAATGGCGAGAAACATTTGAGGATGTTGATTTTCACACACTTGATTTCTACGGCTCTGATCATAGACCTGTTATCTGCCAATTATGGTCCAAGCAAGAGAGAGATCCCATTAGGAGATGAGGAAGATTCCACTGGGAAGATAAGTGGTTGCTCGACAAAAATTTCATACCAAATTTACTTATGAAATGGGAAAGTCTAAGATATGATGCCTCGCTCCCAGAAAAACTTGAAAAGTGTAAATTTTTTCTGAAGAATTGGGCAGGATCACAATTCAATCAACCGGGGAAAAAGATTAATGAGCTACGAAAGAAAAGACAAGAGCTTATGACGAGAAAAGGATCAACTCTTCTTTCCCACGATGTCCTGGTTGTCTCTGCAGAGCTCGAGATTGAAACTGAGAAAGAAGCATGCCATTGGCAGCAAAGAGGAAAACTGAATTGGCTTAAAGATGGGGATAGAAATACCAGTGCATTCCATGCAAAAGTTTCAGAGACGAGAAAGAGAAATGCAATCGGTGGGCTTCTTGATGAACATGGGCACTGACACACTGATGAAGCTGAAAAAGCTAGAGTGATCACATCCTACTTTGAAACGCTCTACCACACATCCAATCCTGCTACAACGCACATTTATGAAGTGGTGAATTATGTCCATAATCGCATTTCTCCATAGCAAAGTGAAACCTTAAATGATCCATTCACTCCAGAAGAGATAAAAAAGCTGTTTTTGATATTCATCCAAGAAAATCACCGGGGCCTGATGGTTTCACAGGACAATTTTTTCAGAGATTTTGGCCAATGATTGGAGACTTTGTCACCCAAGATATCCTTATGATCATGAATAATGAAGAGCCAATTCATAGCTGGAATGACACTAGCATTGCTCTTGTCCCAAAAATCAGCAACCCCTCACAAGTGAAAGAGTTGCGTCCAATTAGCCTGTGCAACATGAGCTACAAGATTATTGCTAAAGTGCTTGTTAACCGCCTCCGCCGAGTTATGCCTTCTATCATTGACCAAACTCAGAGTGATTTCGCTCCGGGGAGACTTATTACAGACAACAATGTATCTACTGGCTACGACGACACTCCAAAAGGAGAACTGGATATGTTGCACTTAAACTCGACATGAGCAAAGCATTTGACATAGTAGAATGGTCTTATTTAAGAGCGATTATGCTGAAAATGAATTTTCCATAAATATTTGTAAGTCTCATTATGCGTTGTGTTTCATCTATAACGTACTCCTTGAGTCACACTCATTCATCGTGAATAATTGTGGTACCAAATCTGTCGTACTCCTTCAAGGTTGGTCAATTGATCAACTTTGAGAAATCAATAGTCACATTTTGCCCGAGTGTCAACCAACAAGATGCTAACATGGTGAGAAGCACACTTAACATAAAAGTTGTTCAAGGACATGCCATCTATCTAGGATTACCAACTTTCTCATTGAGACAAAAGCGTTTCCAGTTTGGGTATATTAGAAGCTGAGTTCATAGGAAAATTGAATCTTGGATAAGCCGACATCTCTCTGCAGGTGGAAAAAGAATTCCTTCTCAATGTAGTTGTTCAGACCATTCCAAATTTTACTATGTCTTGTTTCAGATTACCAGAGTCAATTTGCAAGGATATTAATCGAATGAATGCAGGTTACTGGTGGGGAGATGAAGAAACGCATAAACGAATGCATTGGATGAAATGGGCTCATGTTTGCAGGCCTAAGGATAGAGGTGGTCTTGGTTTCAGGGATATTCACAGCTTCAATAAAGCCCTCATTGCCAAGCAAATTTGGAAAATAGTGTTTAACCCAAACTCACTCGTTGCAAGAGTCTTTCAGGCAAGATACTTTAGATGGAGATATACTTAATGTGTCAATTGGTCATTCTGCCTCTTTTGTTTGGCGATCATTAACTTGGAGTAGATCATTTTTTTGAAAATGACTTTTCTGGAAAATTGGCAATGGGCAGAGAATTAGAGTGTTCCAAGATGCATGGATTCCAGATCTTTCGACCGACCGACTTTCAAAAGTTAATGAGGAGAGACTTGGACTGAGAGTGGCAGACCTTCTCAATTCAGAAGGCCAATGGAATCTTGACACCCTTTTTAGATCTGTTGGCCACACAAAGTAGAAGCCATCCTGAAGATTAATATGGACATAAATAACAGAGGTGATAGATGTTTTTGGAAATTTGATGACAAATGGCATTATAATGTGAAATCGGGTTATCTAGCTGCAATTGATTATTTTGAGGTGCCGCCACACTCAACTGAGCATAACAAAAAGTTCTGGACAACAAGTGTTTGGTGATCACTCAAGATTCCATCAAAAATCAAAATTTTATTGTGGAGGACCCTCAAAGGTTTTATCCTAGTGGAATCAAATATATTTCGGCACCACGTTCCTACCAATGGAATGTGCTACTTATGTGGTAAGTTTCAAGCTTCTTCTGAGCATAGTTTGATCTTTTGTGACAAAATTTGCAATGTTTGGAAAGAAAGCACTTATTGGTCCTAGCTCAAGCATCTCAAATTCAAAAATTTTCATGAAGGTATTGAGCTCTTTCATAAAAAGCTTTCAACAAAATATTTTGAAATTTGATTGTTATGTTGGTCTGGGCATATATTTGTGCTCTTAAGCATGGTCGAAACAAGCAGTATCAATGAGTTAATGAGGAGCAAGGACACCTCTTTTGGAACATCTTTAAAGAGGCGAGAGCTTCCCTACAATTTCCAAGCACTCTTGAAGCTTTTATTGGGGATAAGAAATGGAGAAGATCACAACAAAATACTTTTTGTGTTGATGTTGATGCTATGTTTAATCCCGAAAATGAGAATTATGGTATTGGAGTTATTGTTCATGACTGTCGAGGAAAGATTGTTGTGGCTTTGGCTAGGAAGATACCACCAACAAAAACAATTCTTCATGTCGAAGTTATTACGATTTGTGTTGGAGCCTTGTTTTGTTTGAAGGAGTGCATCAGGCCCATCGCTATCTTTTCAGACTCCATTTTTGCAGCCCGGGTTATGTCCGGAGAGATACCATAGCGCAACTCTTGCTACGCATCATTTAGCACAATTTACAGTGCATGTATCTAATCAAGTGATTTGGCGTTCTGAATTTCCAGAATGGCTAATGAATATTGTATCGGATAATAATAATTAATATACTATTCCCTCCGTCCCGCCTCATTAGTCCCATTTTCTATTTTCGTCTGTCTCACGGAATTAGTGTCATTTCCTAAAATGGAAAAAAAATCTCATCACATCAATAAAATATTAATTTCACTACACTCACAAATATTAATAATTATGCCGAAAATAAATGGGACTAATGCACCAGAATGGAGGGAGTATTATCTTTCTTTAAAATAATAGGGAAAATAGGGAAATATATCCCACTCTTTTACATATTAGGGGATTTTATCCCACTTTTTTGATGTTAGGGAATTATATCCCACACTTTCATTCTGTTAGGGAATTTTGCCCCAAGTCGCTGACTAAGCGGTTAAGTGCCAGGTGGCATTGATGTGGCGCTGACTCACTGCCACATATTTGCCATGTGGCATTTTTAATTATTTTTTAAAAATTTTTTATTTCATAATTAATATATATTTTTTTTAAAATTTCGTTTTTTATAATATTTTAATAAAAAAATAATACTTTGAATAAATATAAAAATATTATTGAAAAAATAAGCATTAATTATTTAATTATAATATATTAAAATCTTATTAAAAACATCAGCTAACAGTTATTAAAAAATAAAATATATAAATAAAAAATACGTGAATTATAATATAAAATTATTAAAGAATTATATATATATATAGCGTATGTAAACATTAACTATTTTTCTTAAAAATTAAAATATTATTGAAAAACAAACGAATAAAAATGAAAATATATTTAATATTACATTATAATATATTAAAAATAAAATAAATAATCATTCAATGCCTAGAACTAATTTTGTTAAGTTTTATCATCAATAATTTTTTCTACAGCTAACACTTGCTCAAAAATATTTATTAGTTTTATAAA
Organism: Plectranthus barbatus; assembly: GCA_026898455.1. Classification (NCBI taxonomy): domain Eukaryota; kingdom Viridiplantae; phylum Streptophyta; class Magnoliopsida; order Lamiales; family Lamiaceae; genus Plectranthus; species Plectranthus barbatus. The sequence goes on along the minus strand of JAPKLW010000130.1, from coordinate 375,490 downwards.
TACTTTCATTTAGTATTAATTTTTTATTTTAATGAGAATTAGGTTTTTTAATATATTATAATTAAATAATTAATGCTTATTTTTTTCAATAATATTTTTATGTTTATTTAAAGTATTATTATTTTTATATTAAATAATTAATACAATATTTTTTATATATTTCATTTTTTATAAAATATTATAATTAAATAATTAATGCTTATTTTTTATAAAAATATTATAGATTAATTATGAAAAACGAAATTTTTAAAAAATATTTATTAATATTTTCGTTTTTTATTTTATAGATTAATATGAAAAACGAAATAATTTTTTCAATAATATTTTTATATTTATTTAAAATATTATTATTTTTATAATAAATAATTAATAAAAATAATATTTTTCGTATTATTATTATTATTGAAATATTATGAAAACAAAATATATAAAAAATATATATTAATTGTGAAATAAAAAATTTAAAAAAAATTAAATTAATATTAAAAAAATAATTAAAAATGCCACGTGGCAAATATGTGGCAGTGAGTCAGTGCCACATCAATGCCACGTGGCACTTAACGGCTTAGTCAGCGATATGGGACAAAATTCCCTAACAGAATGAAAGTGTGGGATATAATTCCCCAACAACAAAAGAGTGGGATAAAATTCCCTAATATGTAAAAGAGTGGGATATATTTCCCTATTTTCCCAAAATAATAAATAAAAACAAGATGCACTTAAAAATCTCACAAAATAGACTAGCTCATAAAATAATACTACCTCCGTCCCGTTTAAATAGGCCCTTTTCATTTTGACACATTATTTTCGGAGCTAGCGTTTAGTAGCTAATTGTGGTTAATAATAAAATTGGCAATCATAATTAACTTATTTAAGACTTAAATAAGTTAATTATGATTGCCAATTTTATTATTAACCACAATTAGCTACTAAACGCTAGCTCCGAAAATAATGTGTCAAAATGAAAAGGGCCTATTTAAACGGGACGGAGGGAGTACTTGTTGACCAGTGTAAAGTTGAAATTTACAGCTCATTGAGAAGACAGCCCTTCTGATCTGACCACGTCAGCTACGGCAAGCCCCCATTTCCAATCGACGGCTGATACCACCTTTCTTAGATTTTCTAGGGTTTGAGTGCACGCACGCACACGCAGGCAACCAATCCCTTACCCATTGGGCCCATCTTCCTTGCACCGCCCAATTTCGCCTTCGCGCAATTCCTTCTACCTGCCGTCCAATTTTATCCTCTTTTATTCCTATCCACGCCACTACTCGGCGTCGCCGCCCCTCGTTACTGGTGGTGATTTTGCTTCTTCTCCGTCGGATCTCCGACTTATGAACCCTTCCCTCTCCTCTCTTTATTGAAAACACCCAAAAAAAGAAAAAAAAATAGAAAATCAAGCGAAAACCCCCTAAAATTCTTAGGCGATTTTCTTCTGCGATCAGTCTAGCAGTCGAAGGATTTTTTTTTCCTTCCTGATTTATCTTCGTTTCATTTTGATAATAAGAGGAGGAGAGGGAAGTCACAGTAAAAAAACCCAAAAAAAATAGAAAAACCTTTGAAAAGGAAAAAAGCCTGATTTTGGAATTGAGATGGCAGCGCAGGTTCAAATGCAGCCTCAAGTGCCGGTGGTGAATGCGGCGGGCTCTGCTAGCTCGCCGTTCGTGATTTCGCTGTACGTCGGCGATCTTGACGTGAATGTTACTGATTCTCAGCTGTACGACCTGTTCAGCCAGATGGGTGATGTGGTGTCCGTTAGGGTTTGTAGGGATTTGACTAGCCGGCGCTCTCTTGGATACGGCTACGTTAATTTTGGCAACCCTCAAGATGGTTAGTGTTTTAATTTTTAATCACGAATTTGTGTTTAGGTAATCTCTTCTGGCTGCTTTATTTTACTAATTATAGCGTTAAGTTCATTTCATAAATTGATATTGAAAAAATGGTGTAAATTGGTTTTACAGCCCTGATCTCTAGTGCCATGTCTGACTCTGTTTCTTGCTTGCTTTCCATTTATTTAACTTTTCTTGTGCGTCATTGTAGCTGAGAGGGCATTAATGGAGTTGAACTTCACTCCCCTCAATGGTAAACCCATTAGGATTATGTATTCTCACCGAGACCCCAGTGTACGCCGAAGTGGCAATGGTAACATCTTTATTAAGGTATTGTTTCATTTCTCGGCAATATGTCTGTTGCATATATGTATTAGGATGGGGATGCTACATCTCCATGTTTTAAGTGCGTTAAGTTGGTTTGTGCTCTCACTGTTTGAAATATTTTTCTGGGTAGAATTTGGACAAGGACATTGACCACAAAGCTCTACATGAGACATTTTCCTCCTTCGGTACCATCCTCTCATGCAAGGTAGCTACAAATTCTGCTGGTCAGTCCTTGGGATATGGCTTTGTGCAATACACCAACGAAGAATCTGCTCAGAAAGCTATCGAGAAGCTCAATGGAATGCTTTTGAATGGGAAGCAAGTTTATGTTGGACCATTTGTCCGCAAACAAGAAAGGGACATGTCTGGGGATAAGGTGAAATTCACTAATGTTTTTGTCAAAAACATATCTGAATCAACCACTGAAGAAGATCTTCAGAAGATATTCGGCGAATTTGGACAACTTACTAGTGTTGCGGTGATGAGAAATGAAGATGGAACCTCTAAATGCTTTGGATTTGTCAACTTTGAGAATGCAGATGATGCTGCTAGAGCTGTTGACTCTCTTAATGGTAAAAAAATTGATAACAAAGAATTGTATGTTGGGAGAGCTCAAAAAAAATCTGAGAGGGAGGTAGAGCTGAAGAACCGATTTGAGCAGAGTATTAAAGAAGCAGTTGACAAATCACAGGGGTCCAACCTGTATGTTAAGAATCTCGATGACGGCATTGATGATGATCAGCTGAAGGAGTTATTCTCACCATTTGGTTCGATAACATCATGCAAGGTTGGTGGATGTTTTCTTTGTCCCCTGATAATTGCTACACATCATCATTGATAATCAATGTGCTTGTAGGCTATGGTTTACCAAATCTGCTCTGTTGTATGCTCAGGTTATGCGAGACTTAAAAGGAATTAGCAGAGGATCTGGTTTTGTTGCATTTTCATCACCTGAAGAGGCTTCTAGAGCTGTGAGTCTAATTAAAGTCATCCTATTTAACTTGTGCCTGCTCAGCTGCTTTGCTAAAAACAATGAGCTTCATTTTTTATTGTGTTTCAGCTTGCTGAAATGAACGGCAAGATGATTGCCAACAAACCTCTTTATGTTGCACTTGCTCAGAGGAAAGAAGATAGAAGAGCACGGCTCCAGGTTTCTATTTTTGTACTCTGATGTATCCAGAAATCTGTTGATGTCCCTTTGTCTGGGTTTTCTGATGAACAGTTGGAGTTGAACCTTCTTCCTTTTTATGAAAATTTTCTTACTCTTGTCTGATTTTTCTTTTCACCAAGGGCTTGAGTTGATTGAGCACCGATGATACACAATTTATATTGTTAGTCCGCCATTAAATGAAAATGTAGATTTCAATCTTGAGGTTTTTATCCAGGCTCAATTTGCTCAAATGAGGCCGATAACAATTGCACCTTCTGTGGCTTCTCGTATGCCTATGTATACACCTGGTGGTCCTGGTCTTGGGCAACAGATATTCTATGGACAAGCTCCACCTGCCATTATTCCTCCGCAAGTAATTATTTTTTATTTTTCATGTTGTTTTGTGGTTCTAATGCTGAATTGAATTTCTGATAATGAGTTGGCAATATTGTATATTTAGGGCTTTTGTCATTCTCATGAATCAGTTGATTTCAAACTTGTTTTGTTTTTCAAAATAAAATCTTTTGTCTATTTAACAATTTGTTTCTCTAGTTAGTTCTTATATCTTGTTCCCCCATTTTCAAGAAAAAAACCACATATCTCAAGTTTATGGCTTTCGAATGGGTAATTGAGTTTTTTTTTTTTTTTGGCTATTGAATTTTCATTTTATTGCAGATCAATACAAATTTGTCAGACAACATTTTCCCATACCCTCTTTGCCTAAGTATTTTTGTTATGCATTTCTGTTTGGCATTCCATTTCTATTTTCTGGAAGCAATTTGAGTGAAATGATGTTTAAAACATGAAGCTTTAGAGGCTGTCTGCTTGAGAGTTCTTTGTATTTGGTGAATAGGTTTTGGCATAACTTATTTGATGGTTAAAGTTTTTGTTTTTAAGGATTTGAGAGGAGAAGTTTGAATGTAAATGTCAAATAATAGCTGAAGTTTTTGTTTGGGAAATATTTGTGAGTGAGCATACTATTAGCTTAGTGAAGTTGGAAACATTTGTTGCAGTAGATTTCTAATCATATTTGAAAAAGGAGTAATAGAATTGGGAGATTCGGAGAAAATAATCAAACGGGCACATCCTGACTCACTGATATAATTCAACTATCTTCTCATGTAGCATTTCACTGATTACATGTGTAGTTATTGAGAGTGTCTAAAGAGATCCGGGTGATTTTTTTAACATGCCCTAATTCTTAAATTTTATTTCAGCCTGGATTTGGGTATCAGCAGCAGCTTGTACCTGGTATGAGGCCAGGTGGGCCTCTCATGCCAAATATGTTTATGCCGATGGTCCAGCAGGGACAGCAGGGTCCGCGCCCCGGTGGAAGAAGAGGTAATCCTGTGCCAATGCAACAGGGCCCACAGCCTGTTCCAGTAATGCAGCAGCAGGTACGTGGTTTTTTGACACTTGCCTTCCATTTTTTGCCTTTAAACCATTGGTTGAAGCTAAAGTATTTCTTCTACGCAGATGGTTCCCAGAGGACGTGGCTATCGCTACCCTCCTGGTCGTGGCATGCCTGATGTTCCACTACAAGGTATGGCTGGAGGGATGCTCTCTGTGCCATACGAAATGGGTGGCATGCCATTGCGTGATGCAGGAATTTCTCAGCCGATTCCAATTGGAGCTTTGGCATCTGCCCTTGCAAATGCTTCTCCCAGCGAACAAAGGACGGTGAGCTAATATTTCTCGTTCGTCATTTACAAACTGTCTTCACACAACCCACCTTAGAGCGCAGTATTTGACCTTGCAATTTATTGGTATATATGTAGATGTTGGGAGAAAATCTGTACCCACTGGTGGAACAATTGGAGCCAGAGACGGCAGCTAAGGTTACAGGGATGCTACTGGAGATGGATCAGACGGAGGTTTTGCACTTGTTGGAGTCGCCAGAAGCTCTTAAAGCGAAGGTTTCCGAGGCGATGGAGGTCCTGAGGAGTGTGTCTCAACAGCAGGGCGGCAATCCTGCTGACTAATTGGCTTCCCTGTCATTGAACGAGTGAGATGAGTTTGCAAGAAAAGCTTGGGAATGTTATCAATCTAGACTGCTTTTACACACTGTTGTTTTATTAGATGCTGACCTTCTTAAGCGTGTGTGCGTGGTTGTGTATTTTCATTTTACTGGCATATTGGGCATGAGATTTGTTTGTTGTGGGGTACTTCTTAAACTTTATAACTGCTGCTGCATTTGGATTTCCATTTCTCTTGATTGATTTGTTTCTTGTTTCAATGCCTTTGATTGAATTTGTTGTTGTTTATTTGAAAGTTCATCTCAGAAAATGGCGATGACATTTTATTAGCTGCCCTAACAATAAAAATTAGTGGAATCAATGAAGTATACAAACTGGAAAAAAAGAGTAAAAAACAACTCATAAAAAAGGTTACGCAACTGATGCTGGTTTATAATTTCCAAAAAAAAAAAAAGGAAGAAAAAAGAAAAAGAGAAAACCCTATATTTTGGCAGCGCCGCGCCTTAATTTTCAAACTGCAAATCTCGTTCATCTACACTGACAGCGCGACAAACACAAATTGAAAGAAAATAAAGGAAAACCCCTTTCTGATTTGCCCTTAATCCGACAGATCTAAGACTAGAATACAGTTTGCAGTGTTATAGAGCTATGGATGATAATTTGTACGATGAGTTCGGCAACTATATTGGACCTGAAATCGAGTCCGATGAGGAGAGTGATAGGGAGGAGGAAGAGGAGGAGCTGCCTCACCGAAGCGACGACGAGGAGCCCGTCTCTGACGACGAGCGCGGGCCAGGAAAACCAAATGGGTGGCTGACAACCACCGAGGATGTCGATATGGACGGCCAAATTGTCCTAGCCGAGGATAAGAAGTACTACCCGACAGCCGAGGAGGTCTATGGCGAGGAAGTGGAAACCCTAGTTATGGATGAAGATGAGCAACCTCTTGAACAGCCTATTATTAAGCCAGTGAAAAACCTAAAGTTTGAGCTGGGGGTTAAGGATTCATCTACTTATGTATCAACTCAGTTCCTTTTGGGTCTAATGTCGAACCCTATGCTGGTGAGAAATGTTGCTTTGGTGGGACACCTGCACTGTGGGAAGACTACATTCATGGATATGTTGGTTGAGCAGACTCATCACATTTCGACCTTTGATCATAACAGCGAGAAACATATGAGGTATACGGATACGAGGATAGATGAGCAGGAGAGGAGGATATCAATCAAGGCAGTGCCCATGTCGCTCGTGCTGGAGGATAGCAATTCGAAATCATATCTTTGCAACATTATGGATACGCCCGGTCATGTTAACTTTTCTGATGAGATGACAGCTGCTCTGAGGCTTGCTGATGGTGCAGTGTTGGTTGTTGACGCTGGAGAAGGTGTTTTGGTAAGTTTTATCCTGTTTTATAGCTTTGAGTTTTGAACTGGGTAATTGCCGTCTTTATCTATATGTGTTTAGTTTAGTTTAGTTTAGCTCCTCCTTGGTTAACAGGTAAACACAGAAAGGGCGATACGCCATGCGATTCAGGAGCGTATCCCAATTGTAGTTGTCCTAAACAAGGTTGACAGATTGATAACCGAGCTGAAGTTGCCGCCGAAGGATGCCTACCACAAACTAAGGCACACTATTGAGGTCATCAACAACCACATTGCAGCAGCGTCTTCAACTGCTGGGAATGTTCAAGTTATTGATCCTGCACTTGGAAATGTTTGCTTTGCAGGTGCAAATGCAGGATGGTCATTTACCCTGCAGTCATTTGCCAAGCTGTATGTTAAGCTCCATGGTGTTCCATTTGATGCTGATAAGTTTGCATCTCGCCTTTGGGGTGATTATTACTTTGATTCGGATACTAGAGCTTTTAAGAAGAAGCCACCTGCAAGTGGAGCAGAACGATCCTTTGTCCAGTTTGTGCTAGAACCTCTCTATAAATTATATAGTCAAGTGGTTGGAGAGCATAAGAAGAGTGTGGAGGCTACACTTGCTGAACTGGGAGTGACTTTGAGTAATTCTGCTTATCGTTTGAATGTTAGGCCTCTCTTAAGATTGGCTTGTAGCTCTGTTTTTGGTAGTGCAGCAGGTTTTACAGACATGTTGGTTCAACACATTCCTTCTGCTAAAGATGCTGCACCCCGGAAGGTTGAGCACATCTACACTGGTCCCATGGATTCTCCAATATACGAGGCCATGGAGAATTGTGATGCATCCGGTCCTTTGATGGTTAATGTTACAAAACTGTATCCCAAATCAGATTGCAGTGTATTCGATGCTTTTGGAAGGGTCTACAGTGGGGAAATCATGACTGGCCAGACAGTACGCGTGTTGGGAGAAGGGTATTCTCCAGATGATGAGGAGGACATGACTGTGAAAGAAGTAACGAAATTGTGGGTCTACCAAGCTCGTTACAGGATCCCCATTAGCAAAGCCCCTCCTGGTTCTTGGGTTCTAATAGAAGGGGTGGATGCGTCCATTATGAAGACTGCCACGCTTTGCAATGCGGAGTATAATGAAGATGTGTACATATTCAGGCCCCTCCAGTTTAACACTCTTCCTGTGGTGAAAACTGCTACGGAGCCACTGAATCCCAGTGAGCTGCCAAAAATGGTGGAGGGTCTTAGGAAGATCAGCAAGAGCTACCCATTAGCTATCACAAAGGTTGAAGAATCTGGGGAGCATACTATTTTGGGCACCGGGGAACTGTACTTGGATTCCATAATGAAGGACCTTAGGGAGCTTTATTCAGAAGTGGAAGTAAAGGTTTGTATCTCTTTCTTTGCTCTACTTCTGCAAACATGATACTGTTGAGGAGTTTCATTCTTTTCATAATAGTTTTGGCTTTGTTCTGATTTTCTCTCACTGTGTAAACTAGGTGGCAGATCCTGTTGTCTCGTTCTGTGAAACAGTTGTGGAATCTTCTTCAATGAAATGCTTTGCTGAAACCCCAAACAAGAAAAATAAAATTACAATGGTAAGCAATTAATGTAACATAGAAAATCAGAATCTCTGAGTCCTACATAGTTATTACATTTGAATTTGTAGATCGCGGAGCCACTGGAGAGAGGGCTCGCTGAGGACATCGAAAATGGTATTGTAAGCATTGACTGGCCGAGGAAGAAGCTTGGTGACTTTTTCCAGCAAAAGTATGACTGGGATTTGCTAGCTGCGAGGTCTATTTGGGCATTTGGTCCAGAGAAGCAGGTGAGTTCAATTCTTCGATTGAGCTTGTCCTCTTCGAGTTTTATTCTCTGTATGAAATCTTCACATTTATCTGCTAATATCAGGGACCTAATATTTTGTTGGATGATACACTGTCTAGTGAAGTTGATAAGAGTTTGCTTAATGCAGTTAAAGATTCTATTGTACAAGGGTAAGTTTTGATCTGATTGTTATGCAATCTGTGCCTGCCCTCTTGTTTAACTAATACAACTTAGGACAGGTTTCAATGGGGGGCTCGAGAAGGCCCTCTGTGTGATGAGCCAATCAGAAATGTGAAATTTAAAATAGTGGACGCCAAAATCGCACCAGAGCCACTGAATCGTCAATCTGGTCAGATCATTCCAACTGCTCGACGTGTGGCTTATTCAGCTTTCCTTATGGCTACACCAAGGCTAATGGAGCCAGTATACTATGTGGAGGTAGTATTTTTCTCTCTTCCATTCTTGCTTTACAGAAATCTCAATCACTGAAACTTCATGGTTACTCCTATCAGATACAAACTCCAATAGACTGTGTGTCTGCTATATATACGGTGCTATCTCGTAGGCGTGGTCATGTCACTGCAGACGTCCCACAGCCAGGGACTCCAGCCTACATTGTCAAGGTTTGATAATATTGACACCAGCTTCTCTTGTGTTCTGTATTAGCGGTTTCATGTTTATGCTTTGATATTTGCAGGCATTTTTACCAGTGATAGAGTCGTTTGGTTTTGAGACGGACTTGAGGTATCATACTCAAGGGCAGGCATTTTGCGTGTCAGCATTCGATCACTGGGCTATTGTCCCAGGAGATCCGCTGGATAAAAGTATAGTTCTGCGGCCATTGGAGCCAGCTCCGATCCAGCATTTGGCTCGCGAGTTCATGGTGAAGACGAGGCGGCGAAAGGTATGAACATGATTACACCATGTTACCTCTCATTCTGCTTCATCAAGATGACTAGAAATAAGGTAGTAAAAATGAGGTGACTAAAATCATTGAAATTTTTTTTGTTGTGTTAGGGAATGTCGGAAGATGTCAGCATTAATAAATTCTTTGATGAGGCTATGGTTGTTGAACTCGCTCAGCAGGCTGCCGATCTTCATCAGCAAATGATGTGATCCGAATCCTGTTGTTTCGTTTTTCCCTCTGCTTCAACCTGTTTACATAGATGCTCACATTCATTTGTTTTGTCATATTTCAGTATTTTTTCGATACAATATATTTGGTAATTAGATATTTTTGTATTTTTTCCCATCTCTAAATGTTTCCATTAATTCAGTCTATACTCTATACCCATCCACTCCAAATGGTATTGAGAGCCTCGTATGTTTGGACAACCGAGTGATTTTTTAATAAATGCATGACTTCTTATTTTAGGGATATAATAATTATTTTAACAAAGATATTATTTTTGGGATATTTCGTTGAATAAAAAGTTTGTTACAGTTGGAGTTATCCACAATTAAGAAAGATATCATATAAATAAAAAAAGGACTAATTTTCTTCGAAATTTATCAGTTCCGAATCGTGTTTGTGCCACATTATATCCAAATTTATTTATTATCCATACTAATCCCTTTTAAAATATGAATATCTTGAAATATAATTAAAAATAAGAATACTTTTAAGATTCCATCAATTGCACAATTATTCATTGAAGATTGCAATGAGGATAATATCTTAGTAGAAATCTAATTGATGAGATATGCATCTTGCATTACAAAATATTAATTATATTTAAATGAAATATAAAAATGAATAAAAAAATATTATTTTCTAAGTCAAAAAGTTATTTTTTATACATCCCCTGTATTTTAACTTCAAATTAACTTTTTTCAAAATTTTATTCAAATCTTCAAAAAATTATAATTGCAACTTTAATTAATTAATATGTGGGAATATTAGGACATATATAAGTCAGTGAAAATATTTAAAAACAACCAATTTTATTATTTAAAAACCTTAAATAGTCATTGTTATATAGATTTGTAAAGATTGACCAAAATTAAATGAACTTTCACAAATACCCCTATTATTGATCTATATTTTGCAGGTTTTTTATTTTGACCAACCAATATCATAATCATTCATTATCATTTAAATTAATACTAAGAATATATTTGCTAATTTTATTTTGACATTTTGTTTATTTTCTGAACTTACATATATAAAAATACAAATTATTAATTATTTAGAATATGAATTGCAATTTGAATGGATAGAGATCGAGTTAGCAATTTCTTATTAAAAAATAAAGTAATAACATTAAAATTTACGATTTCAAACAAAATAATTAAATTAATATGAAATTAAAACTAACAAATTCAAACATAATTATTAAATTAATAATTAAGAAATAGTTTGCAATTTCATCCACCCTTCAATAGTGTTTGTGTGGTTTGAGATTTAAGACAAAATAATGAAATTAAAAAAAAGTCAATTAGCACAATTGCCAACTTAATTTTTATTCAATTTCTTTTAACAATTTTTTTCGTTTGCAATAAAAATTTTAATTTAAAAATCATTCGAATCGGTTTATAAATTTTCAACGTAAATCAAATAATACCATTTGTTATATCATATTAAAAAAAGGAAAGCACAAGAAATTATTGTGGAACCATATTTGAAAAGTGAGGACAAATTGAGAATATGGTCATTTTTTTAATATATAGATGAAAATGGTTATTTAAGTTTTTTTTTATAATAAGAATGGTTATTTAATACATATGTAAATCTTTTATAAATAATTCTATCACAAGATATATATTTTATTTATATTCATCAAATAAATAACTAAAAAATAGCTAATAAATTTTAAATCTAAAAGCTAAATAATAGTGTATATAAATTGTTTATATCAAATTCTATTAAATTATTATTTCAATAGATATATCTTTTATCTATACTCATCAAATAAATAAATGGAAGATACTTTTAATTCAACTTTCCATAAACTATATATACTAGTCCTCTCAAAATTTCCCAACCTTCATCACTTTCCTATTCATCTTTACTTTTTTTTTTTCTAGCAGCCGTAAACCTTGAAAAAAGAAAAATTATGCACGCGAATTTTAACCTATTATTTTTATTATTACCACCACCTTCTTCGATTTTCCTTTCGTAAAAGTAATATGGAGGATATGGAGAATGTTGTGCCGGAGTTGACGCAATCTTTGACAATGCTTTACGTTGATGAGCTTGAAGAAAGCGTGACAAAAGAAGAACTGCGGCAGTTATTTGATCAGGCAGGCGACGTGGTCTCCGTCGAGATTAGCGTGGACGAAGTACATAGCCGACCATGTGCTTATGTCAATTTCGGCAATCCTGAAGCTGGTACGTATATTGCGAATATATAAAATTAACAAATTATTGTGATTTATTTTGTATTGATTTTTGTTTATTTATGAATAAGTAATTATTTAAATTACTTCGAATGGTAATATGCTCTTTACGGCTCGTATTTGCTGTAAGTGTTTTTTAAAAAAATAATTTATTTGTACGTATTTCTTTATAAACTTACGTATATAAATACTTTTTAAAATAATATTGATTTTATCTAATTTAATACAATTTGGAATATGGCGTGTGATGTTGGATTTTAAAATTATTTTGTGGCGGTACTAATTAGCTGAAAGAGCAATGGAGCTTCTAAACTTCGCCGAACTGAATGGAAGATGCATTAGGATTGCATACTCAATTGGCCATGAAGTTCTGTGTAACAGTGATAACCGCAATATATTTGTGAAGGTAATATTTGTCTAATGTCAGAAACTTTTTCAATTTTCTTATCTTAATTGACAAATTTGAGAATTAAAATTTGTTTATTTGTTGTAGAATTTGGATAAAAAGATCAATCACAAAGCTCTACACAATATATTTTCTCCCTTTGGAAAGATTCTATCGTGTAAAGTGGCGACAGATTCTTATGGTGTATCAAAGGAATATGGATATGTGTTTTATTTGGACGAGGAGAGTGCTGCTCGCGCCATAAAGAACATGCATAATTCTTCATTGTATGAGAAGAAGGTGTATGTAATGCCATATCTCTCCAAAGAGGAGAGAGAAAATAAAAAAATTACTAATGTATTTGTAAAAAATATCTCCGACTCAACCACAGAAGAAGATTTGAAGATAGTATTCAACAAGTTTGGAAAGATAAACTGCGTGTTAGTTATGCGAGATGAAAGCGGGCATTCGAAACGTTTTGGATTTATTAATTTTGAGAATGCAAACGATGCAACAAGATCTGTTGAGATGCTTAATGGAAGAAGATACGATGGGACCAAGTGGTATGTTGGTAGAGCTCAAACAAAATCCGAGAGGGAGAGAGAGAGGGAGCGTGACCAATTCACCAAAAGTAATCTCTATATTAAAAATATAGAAAATAACATTGATGATGCGAAGTTGAAGGAACTATTTTCTCCATTTGGAACCATAACTTCGTGCAAGGTTAGTTCATTATTTTCTTTGAATTGTGCATTATTACTTAATTTATTAATTACATGAATATTATGTCAAACTCATTGTTTAATCTATTTTCAGGTTATGACTGATTCTAACGGACTAAGCAAAGGTTTTGGGTTCATTTCATTCTCTACAAGTGAAGAAGCTTCAGCAGCAGTAAGATTTTTCATTCTAACTCAAAACATTTATAGTTACTTTGCAATGCAAATGAGATAATTTAAAAGTATTTTTCATGTGTGATTTTTGTAGATTTTCGGTATGCATGGAAAAATGATCGACGGGAAGTGTATTTATGTTAGTGTTGCTAAGAAAAAAGAAACCCGCGAGCATCGAATACTTGCTTACAAGGCTAATCCTACCGTGCAACCTTCTACCTCACATTCAACCCTTCCAACTACTGTTCAACCCTCTGCTTCACATTCAACCCTTCCAACCGTGGTCGTGCCACTCCCAGTGGCTTCGCAACCCTCTACCTCACACTCAACGACTTCAAACATGGCCGCACCACTCCTAGTAGCTTCACAACCATCTACTATGATGGTGCGGCCACTTCCAATCCCAATTTCACGGCCTTTTCCTATACATTTAAATTATGGCCCATCATTCTTCTACCGCAATCCAAATATGGTATGTATTTGCTATAAAATTATGTCGTATAATCTTTGAAATATTGAAGTATTTTAAGTTTATAAAGACTAACAATAATTTTGAATATGAATGATTTATGGATATTTTTGTATGTGTAGCAATTTGGAGTTGGACGTTCAAATATGATGTGTCCCATAATTAGATGTCTTCCACCACTTTGTACTATGCAACAGCAGGTTAGTCGGTTTTGGTTTTTTTTTTTAATGGACTTATATTTTTAAAAAATCCAATCAGTTCTTATCATTTCCTTTTTGGCAGCATCACCCTATTCCAGCAAGAGCTTTCGCATCTGCTCTAGTTGATTCTTCCCCGGCGCAACGAAGAATAGTGAGCATTTCCCTTCACAACACTATATTGGTTTCAAATTCCAGTTCAAACAAATTCTTAACTTTGATCACAATTTATTTTCATTTGTAGATGGTGGGATATAACTTATTTCCTCTCATTAAGCAGATGATGCCCGAAATGGCAGCTAAAGTGACTGATAAGTTTTTGGAAATGGATCACAACGAGATTCTACATCTAATGGAATCGCCGGAGTCTCTGAAAATCAAAGTTGCAGAGATTTTGAAGATTTTGAGTGACAAAGCTCACCTGTGAACCTGATCATCAATTGTCTTTATTTTTAGTTTATCCCTCTCTTTCTCAATTGCAAACCTTTTGGATTTGAAACTTCATCAAGTTTTAGCAATTTGGTTCAACTGCTCTAGACAATTTTATTTTATTCTGTTTTTTCACTTTGGGTTTTGAACTTGGTAGTTGCCGTCTCTATCTGCATGTGTTTAGTTTAGTTTAGTTCCTCCTTGGTTAACAGGTAAACACAGAAAGGGCGATACGCCATGCGATTCAGGAGCGTATCCCAATTGTAGTTGTCCTAAACAAGGTTGACAGATTGATAACCGAGCTGAAGTTGCCGCCGAAGGATGCCTACCACAAACTAAGGCACACAATTGAAATCATCAACAACCACATTGCAGCAGCGTCTTCAACTGCTGGGAATGTTCAAGTTATTGATCCTGCTCTTGGAAACGTTTGCTTTGCAGGTGCAAATGCAGGATGGTCATTTACCCAGCTGTATGTTAAGCTCCATGGTGTTCCATTTGATGCTGATAAGTTTGCATCTCGCCTTTGGGGTGATAAGCTGTATGTTACCTCTCATTCTGCTTCATCAAGATGACTAGAAATAAGGTAGTAAAAATGAGGTGACTTAAATCATCGACATTTTTTTGTTGTGTTAGGGAATGTCAGAAGATGTCAGCATTAATAAAATCTTTGATGAGACTATGGTTGTTTAACTCGCTCAGTAGGATCTTCATCAGCAAATGATGTGATCCGAATCTCGTGTTTTGTTTTTCCCTCTGCTTCAACCTGTTTACATAGATGCTCACATTCATTTGTTTTGTCATATTTCAGTATCTTTTCGATACAATATATCGAGTAACTAAATATTTTTGTATTTCTTTCCATCTCTAAATGTTTCCATTAACTCAGTCTATACTCTATACTCATCCACACCAAATGGTATTGAGAGCCTAACAAGTTTGGTCAACCGAGTGATTTTTTAATAAATGCATGACTTTTTATTTTAGGGATATAATAATTATTTTAACAAAGATATTATTTTTTAGATATTTCCGTTGAATAAAAAAGTTGTTACTGTTGAAGTTATCCACAATTAAGAAAGATATCATATAAATAAAAAAAGGACTAATTATCATCGAAGTTCATCAGTTCCGAAACTTGTTGTGCCACATTATATCCAAATTTATTTATTATCCATATACCTATTCCTTTTAAATTATGAATATCTTGAAATATAATTAAAAATAAGAATAATTTTAAGATTCCATCAATTGCAGAATTATTTGTTGCAGATTGCAATGAGGATAATATCTTATGTAGAAATCTAATTGATGAGATATGCATCTTGTATTACAAAATATTGAATAAAAAAATTATTTTCTAAGTTAAAAAGTTATTTTTGATATATTCCCTGTATTTTAACTTCAAATTAACTTTTTTTTCAAAATTTTATTCAATTTCTTAAAAAAACTATAATTGCAACTTTAATTAACAAACTTGAATTAATATGTGGGAATATTAGGACATATATAAGTAAGTGAAAATATTTAAAAACAACCAGTTTTATTATTTAAAAACCTTAAATAGTCATTGTTATATAAATTTGCAAAGATTGGCCAAAATTAAATGAGCTTACACAAATACCCCTATTATTGATCTATATTTTGCAGGTTTTTTATTTTAACCAACCAATATCATAATCATTCATTATTATTTAAATTAATACTAAGAATATATTTGCTAATTATATTTTGACATTTAGTTTATTTTTTGAATTTACATATATAAAAATACAAATTATTAATTACTCCATAAAATATGAATTGCAATTTGAATGGATAGAGATCGAGTTTGCAATTTCTTATTAAAAAATAAAATAATAACATTAAAATTTACGATTTCAAACAAAATAATTAAATTAATATGAAATTAAAATTAACGAATTCAAACATAATTATTAAATTAATAATTAAAAATAGTTTGCAATTTCATCCACCCTTCGATAGTGTTTGTGTGGTTTGAGATTTAAAACAAAATAATGAAATTAAAGAAAAAGTCAAATCGCACAATTGCCAACTTAATTTTTATTCAATTTCTTTTAACAATTTTTTTCGTTTGCAATAAAAATTTTAATTTAAAAATCATTCGAATTAGTTTATAAATTTTCAACCTAAATCAAATAATACCATTTGTTATATTGTTGGGCCTCGAATATAACTATTCGACGAGCTTTGAGCGACGAGCAGAAGCCGAGGAACCTGTCTACT